>APFE030328769.1:21964-36423 GCA_000404065.3 Pinus taeda
AGTCCTTTACCAGTATGCAGGCTGCAACCTGCAGAGAGCTACAACTCTCTCTCGTTTTCCAGTCTCTCCTGGAAGGGAGCTACAACCCCCTTTAGCTCTTGTACTAGCCAAGATACTAGTACATAGGTGCTAACCTACAGAAGGCTACAACCTTCTCTTTCTTCCAGGGACCACGTTTCATAAATTTTCAGACTGGATACACTGAAGCACAACTCTATAATCCGAAGGCCACGTTTCATCAAATTTTCATACTGGACCCATCAATATCATTGAAGCTCACAAACACTTAGCAAAATCAATACCCAATACTGAAACCCTGTCAACAAAAACAGTCACCAGAACACATAGCAGAACCCTGAACTCTGCAACACTATTCAGAACCAACTGTATCATCAAAATCATGCATTAAAGTGCATACGCTACTTGGACAAACCGAACCCACGTACATACGCGCTTTTAACAAAGCCAACTCGCGTACAGATCTAAAAATATTCAATCATGACTTCAGCGATTTCAAACTTAAGTTATACCCAGTTCAGATCATTACATACATCAATATATGGATCTAGAATAAACATAATCAATCATATAGACATAGTTCATTTCAAACCATTTGATCCCGATCTATCCTTAGATCTTGTTCTCCATCAACTTGTGAGATCTCTCCTTAGCTTAGATCAAGCAACCCATAACCTGCATACTGGATCTCATCCTTCATCAAATATTCAAGACTTTCTCAATACCTTTGCATAATGATCTTCTTCTCCTTTTATAGTCTTAGGCCTTTTACAATACCACGACCCAAAACCATAACAAACCAATACCATGAACCCAATACTAGGGATCAACACATATGACGAGATACTATGGTCTAAAATCATAGGTTCAAATACCAAGGACCAAAAGTAAGTTTTCCCACATGTACGCGCTTTTCCATGCATGGAAGTGCGTGCATACGCATACGCGACTTCTGATCAATAATCCCGCGTGTATACGCATTTTTGTATATAGAGAACTTGCGAGTATAACCTGCGTGTATACCTATATAGCGAACCTGCATATATACGCGACTTGGTACATAGTGAACCTGTGTATAACCTGCCTCTGTACGCGACTTGGTATATAGTGAACCTACGTATATACTCAGCTTTCTTCATTCTTTGTAGTCTGATCATCAATTCTTTGCTACTGATCTGTTGCACTATAATTTGTCATCTTGTGTGGTTTGCCATCAAGGACAACTCTTATCTCATAATGCCAACAATCTCCCCCTTTGGACTTGATGGCAAAGCTAATCTTGTGACACTTAGAACTATCATCTGATTCCTTTGAGTTGTCCTACATCCCATGCATTCAGTCACATCTGATATCTCTTTTGTAGATTCAGCTAGTTATATGTAAGTGAGATGATCTTCTATGAGAGGGTTGCCATCAAGTACAACACATGCATCATAATGCCAACAGAACCTTATTAGGCTTTTGAATCATGTAAAAAGGTTAATTATTGAGTCAAATATGACTTATGTAACCTCCACACCATATCAGCCTAAGAGAAAATCAAGTCAGCTTGAGGACCCATTCGACCCCACAAGAAGCCTATAAAAGGAATCACATCGAATTTAATTGGAGCACCACTTCTCGTTCTCTCTCTATTGGGTAGAAGTGCGAAAATATGTTTGCTGGGCAGAAGTGCGAACTAGGAAGTTGGGAAAGTCTTTTGCCAGGAAGCTAAAGTGAATGTGAGTTTGGGGGAGTCTAAGGAGTCAAGGAAAATTGAAATTTTGGTGGTGCTCTCTCTCTGTTTTGTGCTCTAGATTGGGAGAACGAAGTCTTCCAAGCTAGACTATTGCCGGAAGCTGTTAGCTACTACAAGTTGCTGCATAGTCAAAGTTGCTGGGAAGAGGTCAATCTTCTAGGGGTTGACTTGGTGTGGAGGGAAGGTATGGCATTGGTCTAGGGTGAAGAGTCTCAAAGAATACTGTTGAAAGGAAGAGTTACTTTGAGTGGGTTTTCCACTTGAGGGGGGTTATTCCTTGGCATGTATCTACATCTTGTGTTCATTGTTTTATGTGTTGTTACTTTTGGTAATTAAGTGATGAACTAAAGAAAGAAGATATTAAGAATCATAATAATAAGAAACATCAAAAGTAATTATCAAGATCAAGATAGTATTTACTACCTTTTTAATTTTCTAACAAGAGGAAATACACTTCTATGGAGAAGCTTGTAGACAACAACATGTGTAAAGCCAAACTGGAGCATGCCACTTCTGTTGTCAAAAGTGTACAATAGTCCCAAGGGATGACACGTTGCAATGAATAATCATTAAATGTTAGGGAGGGACAAGGAGACTTATTTATGCTCGAACGACAATGGATAGTTTCATGGTTATTGCTTTGTTTGTTGTGATATTTTTGGTTTCTCTATTAAGTATTTTTCCATTTTCTCTTAATATGTTTGTAAAAAGTGCAAAAACAATCATTTAACAATGTTACAAAATTTAGATTAGTGGTTCTTGGCACAAATAAACCCTTGTACACATCACTAGTTTGATTTTCTTTATATCGTATTATGGTTTGTTGTTCTTAGCGCTCATAAACCCTTGAAAAATGGATATTAGTTATAAGTATGAGACCCTTGTGTGTTATACATGTCATGTTGTAAGATCAACTTATGAATACACATAATATCCAAAATTCCTTATTAGAAATTGATGGATAGCCGAAAGTGAAATATCTGATAAATGGTTATAGTTCCATAGAGTGGTTTAGTTACTTGACATCCTTTCTTGTAGAGGTATCAACAAGCTGAGTATGTTAATATTGTTGATCATTAAAAGTATGTAAACGATGGTCCAAAGCAGTTGTATCTTAAATGAGTGAAGTGGAAAGCTTAAAGATTGTGGTGGTGAAAGAGTGTAGTCTGAGAGACTTCAGAGTGGGTAGAAGTGATAGTGAAGACCATATTAGACAAATGTGACTTGTATGTGAAGTGTATGCATTTTCTACGTTGTTATTTGTGAAATAAAAATTATGGGAGTGTGTTAGGAATACTGCTTATTTTAGCTATTAGTTTGAGGATTATTGGAGTTTATTGAGAGATTTTCTCAATAATATTCTCCTATCTTAGAATTTGTTGGATCTCATAAGCACTATATTATTGTATGTATTCCAATTTTTGAAAAGTAAGATACAAATATTTTTTGTGTGTAATTTTTGTGCTATGTTGTTTCCTCAAATCTATAATAAATATGAATAATATTAAATATAAATCAGTATATACATTTAAAAATATTTGAATAATTATTTCTAAATAATTACTTAGCAGATCCAATAACAATTTCCAAAGAAAGAAAAAATAAAAGTTTAATGGAACATGTTGGAATAAATCAATAAAATTGATGTAATCAGATTTTTGGTATTTTAAAGTTGTATTACAATTAAAATAGTTTCCTAGTGTGTTAGAGCTATATGTTGACATACTGATTAAATAGTTTTTGTTTTCTTCTTTAACCTTTTAATTAATTTATAGTTAATTAATTTTATTAAAATTGTTAACTAATTATAATTTATAATTGAATTTGATGGATTATATTTGGAATTATTTTTATATAATTGATTTTATTATGTTAATTCTATTTAGTATGTTGTTTTTGGTGTTATGTTGTTTTTGTTAATTATAGTTAATAATATTGACTAACACGTGTATATAAGTTAAACATTTGGTAAATATCAATAGGAATCAAAACCAATGTTTCACACCAGGACCCGAGACATGGGGGAAAGTGGAAGCGGGGATACTGTGAAGGGGATGTGTGGGAGTACCCTCAAATTTTTAGGGAATTTAGAGGGGGGACATGGACACGTCGGGGTGATAATATAATATTTATATATTTATATTAATATAATACTATCTAATATATATATATATATCTATATATATATTATATATATATCTAAGCATAGCAGATTCATATTCAATAATGAAAGCATATTTATATTAATCCATAAAAATTGAATCAAATAATGAAATGCACTAATGTGTATTCATCGTTTATACTGGTACATACATCATTCATGCTCGTCATACACCTATACATCGCGAGATTCAATAATGAAATACATTGGTCCATATTCACCATTCATCATTCTAGAACCAAATTGGTATGAAGAAAAATAGTGTTGGCATTATGACAGGTGTTGTCCTTGATGGAAACTCACTCAGATGACTGATGACAGTGTAGCAAGTTAACGACACAGAGTTACAGATCAGACTTCACAAAATGAAGAAAGGTAGGTATACGTAGGTTCACCATTAGCCAAGCCATGTGTACATGCGGGTTCATTGTATTCAAGGCATGTATATGTACACATGCACTTTCAGAAAAGGAAAGGCATGTATACCTTGGAAAACTAAATTTTTGGTCTGAAGTATTTGGTCCATGGTATTTTGATCCATGGTATTAGTCCAAGGTATTTGATCCAAGGTATTTACCCTAGGTATTTTGTCCAAGGTATTAGTCCTAATTGGTTTTGCTCCATGGTATTAGGAAAGGCCTAAAACTTTAAAAGGAGGATAAGATCATTAGGCCAAGACACTCAAGTATTGAATATCTGATGAAGGGTGAGATCTAGTATGCAGGTTATTCGGTTATGGTGCATTGTTGGATCTGAACTAAGGATGAACCTTAGTGCTTGATGAAGGATAAGATCTAATGATGTATCAAGATATTAAGACTCGAAGAGATTTATCTTTATGTGGTTCACCTTAGAAAAGGCGCGTACACACACATGTTCTGCATATTGAAATAATGTATACATCATAAATTTGATTTGCAGATATGTACACAGGTTTATCTTGAGGAAAGCATGTATGCATGCAGGTTTGACACATGGAGGTAGCACATACCTTATAAAATATGTTTTAGTTTCTTCTTTTTTCTGTTGTAGTGTTCTGGGTTCTGGGTTGGGTTCTAGTTACTATATTCTGGTGACAGCATTCTGAAAGAACAGATTGATGGGTTGTCAAAGTGATTGATTGATTCAGTTGTGGTTGGTTCAGAAGGATATTGGTTGATTCAAATATACTTGATGATTGAATGATGTTGTTAACGGATCTAATCTGAAAATTTATGAAACGTGGTCCCTGGGAAGAAAGGAGAAGGTTGTAGCCTTCTGCAGGTAGAAGCTTGCACCAATACAAAAAAGTAAACATAATTATCTTATTATTAAAAGAAGATAGAGATGATGGCAGCAGGTGGTTTTCACCCACATTGGGTTTCCACCTTATATCTTGGTGTTTATGTGTGTTGCTTATGTGTGATGCTTTATTTTTCTTTTACTGCAATTTCTAATGAATTGCTAATATACTGATTAAAGTTCACTACATGATAATTTGGGTAAATCAAAAGATCTCTGCGTATATGTTGGTTTCATTAAGTATAGTTGCGTATACATGCTAGTTCATTGCGCTGAGGTAGCATATACAAATCAGTTTTGAAAAATTAAATTATTGATATGATAATACTGATTCACCCCCCCTCAGTATTATTTCCAACAATTGGTATCAGAGTAGGTCCTTCAGAAGAAGCTTGATTGCTTGAAGGAAGATCCATCATCATGAGTAATCAAGAAAGTGGGGGATCCATCAGACCGCCAATCTTTGACAGGAGCAACATTGTTTATTGGAAGGTAATAACCACAACATATCTTCAATATCTTGGAACATATGTCTGGGAAATCGTGGAAGGAGGATATACATTTCCATCAGCAATTCCTATAGATATGGCAGGTAAAAAGCAATATGAAACCAATGCCAAGGCTATCAATACACTATTGGGAAGTCTGTCACAATTAGAGTTTTTCAAAGTTATGAAGCTCAAATCCGCCAAGAAATATGGGACAAAATCGTTCTAAGCTACGAAGGAGAATCTCAGGTAAAACGTGCTAAATTGCAAACTCTCAGAATTCAATATGAAACTCTCAAGATCCACAATGATGAAAGTATAGCTAGTTACTTCTTATGTATAGATGAGATTGTCAATTGCATGAAGAATCTAGGTGAAGAGATAAAGGAAGTTACTTTAGTTGAAAAAGTTTTAAGATCCTTATCTGCTAAGTTTAAATCAAAAGTATCTACCATAGAAGAAAAGCAGTATCTGGAGACTATTACTATGACACAGCTGCACAGAATCTTAACTGCCTTTGAGATGAGAAAAGGACGTCCATCAAACATGAGAGAAGCCAAATTTAAAGCTTCAACAAAAGGAAAAGAAGAACTCAATGAATCAGGACATATTTCAGAATGAGAAGAAGAAGCAAAGTTTGTTGAGAACCTTCAACGGGGTTCCAGATGATTCATAGGTAAACTACCCTTCAATTTTTTTTCCTGTGGTAGAGTCGGTCATTATGCTGCCAAATGTCCTCATAAAGATAAATATGATAAAGGGAAGGAATCTGAAAAATGGAATAGAAAACAAAGTGTAAGTAAAAAGAGCTACTATACTCATTAAGATAGCAATGGTTTATCAAATAGTGATGAAGATGAAAATAGTAATGACTACAGACTTATGATGACTTATGAAGATGATGAATTTTTGGATGCTTTAGATTAAGATGACCTTTATGAAGAAATCTATAAACTCAAACTATGTTTAGAAGAAAAGAATATGATTATAGATACCTTGACATACCAACTTGCTGAAAGAGAAAAACACAATGAAAAACTAGAATGTGAAATTGTGGGTCTAAGAAAGGATCTTGAGAAAACAAAAGCTCTCAATCTTAGATTTGCTAAAGGATATGAAACCTTAAATGAAATTATCAAAGTGCAGCATTCTCCTCTGATAAAGACAGGTCTTGGATATATTGAAGAAGCATCTCAAGCACAGAAGTTGTCAACCTCCACTAAAAGCTATCTTGATGTAGCAAAGAGAAGTGAATAGTTTGACAATCATCAGCAAAGGCATAAAGTAGACCACCAGGTAAAACAAGCTCAATTTACTTCGAGGATGAATAGGAGCCACACCCAACCTCAAGTAATTCATACTAAATTTTCTTCAAAGATGAATATCAATAGAAACTACAATCACTAGGTCAGTAAATTCAATAATCGCAGGAACTTCTTTAATGGTAAATGTTTCTCATGTCATAATTTTGGACACAAAACTGCTCAATGTGTTGCTTAAAAAACCATCATGACTAGATAAGCACGAAATCAAAGGAATGTGACAGGGATCAAGAAAAGTTCGTATAATAAATTTTCTCTGCTTGAAAATGAAATAGAATGCTCAATCTGTAACAACTTTGGCCATGAAGAATCTGAATGCAGGAGAAAATTTCGGCAAATACCTCAAAAGGAGAAAACTCCATTAATCCTAAAAAGATGGAGAAAGAAAGAACCAGAAACAGAAAGATGTGGTATAGCCTTGTATGCAGAAGGACAAGAAAACCAGTGGTACATTGACAATGGATGCTCAAAACACATGAGAGATGACAGAGAAAAACTACACTCATATAATGCCTTAGAAAAGGAAAAGAGTGTCTCATTTGGAAATGACACTCCTTTTGTTATAAAAGGTAAAGGCTCTATTTTCTTGCAAGAAAAAGTTAAAGTTGGGAATGTTATTTATGTTGATGGCTTAAAGCATAACCTGTTGAGTGTGAGTGAAATGTGTAATCAAGGAAATGAAGTAGTGTTTCGATCAAATGGATGTGTTGTTCATGAGCTTGATACAGGAGAAACTGTGATTAAAGGTACAAGAACTCCAAACAACCTATACATACTCAAAGGAGGACAACAATAGTGCTATCTAAGCAAAAATGATGAAAACTAGCTATGGCATAGAAGATTGGGACATCTAAGCTTTTCTCAAATAAGAAAAGCATGCAGATTCCAGGCTGTTCGTGATCTTCCAAATATCAACATTCCTGAAAATACGATATGCAAATCATGTCAATTCGGTAAGAAAACCAAATCTCAATTCATCGAAAAGGAAGGGTCAGCTAGTAAGGCTCTTGAACTTGTTCATACTGATTTATGTGGACCATCATAGAAAAAGTCACCTCATGGAGAAGAATACTTTATATTTTTCATTGATGATTTTTCCAGAATGTGTTGGATAGGTCTTCTAAAGCATAAAGATGAAGAATTTGAGAAGTTCAAAGCCTTCAAAGCTTTGGTTGAAAATGAATCAGATCGAAGAATAAAATGCCCCAGATCTGATCGAGGAGGGGAATTTACCTCGAACGAATTATTTGACTTCTGTGAACAACATGGAATAAAAAGATAGTTCTCCACTGCAAGGAATCCTCAGCAAAATGGAGTGGTAGAAAGGATGAACAAAACTGTTCAACAAATGCTCATGCTATGCTAGATGAATCTGAAACTCCTGCAACTTTCTGGAGTGAAGCTGCATTCACTACCATCACTATTCTCAACCAAGCAAATGTTCGGGTTAACAACACTCAAAATCCACATGAACTTTGGTATGGTAAAACTCCTACTATAAAGTAATTCAAAGTTTTTGGAAGCAAATGTTACATCAAAAGGACTGAAGAAAAACTCGGTAAGTTTGAACCTAGAGTAGATGAAGGTATTCTTCTTGGCTACTCTTCCCGAAGTAAAGGATATAAATGTTATAATAAAAGACTTGGGAAAATTATTGAAAGTATTGATGTTGTAGCTGATGAAGCACGCAAAAATCCAAAATAGATAAAAACCAAAGATCATGATAATGAAGAAGATGAGGATCATTTTCCCACATAAAATCACATTGATTCTGAAGAAGAAACCAATGAGGCACCAGAAGAAGAGATAACAATAGAAGAAAAGACTCCATCTAGGTATGTTAAGAAAAATCATCCAGAAACTCAAATCTTAGGAGAAAAAGGAGTAGGTGTGCAGACTAGAAGAACCATTGGTGAAGCTTCAAGCTATCTAGCATTACTATCTTCTATTGAACCTAAAAATTTAAATGAAGCATGCAAAGATGAATGCTGGGTCAAGGCCATGAATGAAGAACTTGAGAAAATTGAAAGGAATAATACTTGGGAATTAGTTCCTAGACCTCATGATAAGAATATCATAGGAACTAAATGGATTTTCAAAAACACGTTAAACGGAAATGGAGAAGTTATTAGAAACAAGGCCAGACTTGTTTGTAAAGGATATGCTCAACAAGAAGGTATATATTTTGAAGAAACGTTTGCACCTATTGCTAGACTTGAAGCCATCAGAATGTTTCTTGCTTTGTTTAGTTTTCAGAAATTCAAGGTATATCAAATGGATGCCAAATCTGCCTTTCTTAATGGAGACTTAGAAGAAGAAGTCTATATTGAATAGCCAGAAGGATTCATTCTTGGAAATGATGCAAAACTTGTATGCAATCTCAGAAAGGCTCTCTATGGTCTAAAATAGGCTCCAAGGGCATGGTATTACCGTCTTGACAAATATCTCCACCAACAGGGTTTTTCAAAGGGATCGACAGATAACAATCTATATACAAAGATTGACTGGTAAATTTCTAATAATTGTTGTTTATGTTGATGATATCATTTTTGGTAGCAATGAAGAATCCATGAGTCAAAATTTTTCTTTAGTAATGCAGCAAGAATTTGAAATGTCATTTCTTGGTGAGCTCACCTACTTTCTTGGTCTACAAGTTTAGCAAAATAAAGATGGTATTTTTCTCTCACAAACCAAATACATCAAACAGATCCTAAAAAAGTATGGCATGGAAGATTCTAAACCAATATGTACCCCAATGGTAATAGGATGCAGTCTCAGCTCAAATGATGAATCAGTAGCAGTGCTTCAAACAACTTACAGTTCCATGATTGGCAGTTTGCTTTATCTAACAAGTACTCGATCGGACATCATGCATGCAATGGGAATAGTTGGAAGATTCCAAGCAAATCCAAAGGAATCACACCTTCAGGCATTCAAAAGGATCTTCCAATATCTTCAAGGAACACAAAACTTTGGCTTATGGTATCCTAGACATACAAATCTTACACTTCATGCATATATAGATGTAGATTGGGCAGGAAGTGTTGATGATAGAAAAAGCACTAGTGGTGGTGCACTTTATATGAGTTCAGGGTTAGTGTCTTGGTTCAACAAGAAGCAAAGTTCAATTGCATTATCTACAGCTGAAGAAGAATACGTGGCTGCTGCATCTTGCTGCACACAACTACTCTGGATGATGCAAATCTTGCAAGACATTCAGATCACATGTACTCCACCCATCTCCATTCTATGTGATAATAAAAGTGCCATCAGTAAGACAAAGAATCCAGTCATGCACTCCAAGGCCAAGCACATACCCATCAAATATCATTTTCTACGTGAACAAGTGATTGAACAAAAGGTCAAATTAGAGTATGTTCCCTCCAAATAATAGGTTACTGATATATTCAATAAACCACTGCCTATAGAGACATTTGAATATCTCAGACAAAAGCTGGGAGTAGTTGCTGCATCATCCTGCTATTAAATCTTATATTCTTCAAAGAAAGGTGGTTATACATGAGTTGCATGAAACATAGTCACATATATATGATGGTTTCTGTGGGTATAGTCGCGTATATGATGGTTTGAGAAAAAGCAGTGGGTCAGACTCAGGAGAAAGGAGTCTGATATGGTTCAATGATTTATCTGCTCTACTTAATTATGGTTACAATTTGTTGATGACATGCGGAAATATGTTGGCTTTCATAAAGTTGTTAATAATATAATATATATCTAATTCTAATATATGAAATGATCAGATCTGACAGTTAACATATGACTCAGGTTCAGGGGTAGCATATGCTTCTAATAATGCATTGTTGGCATTATCTTACAAGATCTGGGTGCAGATTTTCTTTTTGGTGGAATAGGTTTAGGGGGAGAACATGGTTGCCGATCTGGATGCTGATTGACAAATGTTGTTGATGATAGTTGTTGATGACTATCATGGTTCTGTTTAAGACATCTGGTCTTTGTTATATAAGTCATGTACATATTTTAATGTAAAGGTCATGAAAAGACCTAATTTATAACCCCTCTATGCATGGGATGGATTATGTGATGTTTGTGTTTTGACATGTATAAACAATTGTATATCCCCACTTGGTTGGGTGGATGAGTCAAATTTGGTATATCCCCATTTGATTGGGAGATGGATGTATGTCTGAGTCTTTGGTGATAGGAAGGTCATTGGTGATGTATGTATAGAGTCATATTATCTTTTTACAGACCTTGCTTGTGCTGAGAGGGAGCATGGACTTGATCATAAGAGCTCAATCAACACTTCAACATATTAGAGAATTTAGCAGGTACTCAAGGGGAGCATGACCCTTTTCCCTTGATGACAAAGGGGGAGAGTGATGGTGTTTCCATCAACTCCAAAGCGGGAGATTTTTGGCATTATGACATAGGTGCTGTCCTTGATGGCAACTCACTCAGATGACAGATCACAGTGTAGCAGGTTAATAACATTGAGTTACAGATCAGACTTCACAAAATGAAGAAAGAGAGGTATACGCAGGTTCACCATTGGCCAAGCCACGTGTACACGAAAGTTCACTATATTCAAGGTGCGTATATGTACACATGCACTTTCACAGAAGGAAAGGCGTGTATACCTTGGAAAACTAAACTTTTGGTCTGAAGTATTTGGTCCATGGTATTTTGATCCATGGTATTGGTCCAAGGTATTTGATTTGTTAGATTACTATACCAATAGGTTTCATTTTTCATGATTGACAGTGGAAGTGCTAAATATGTTCATCCCTACATGCTGCAGAGGTTCCATATTTTGTATACAGGCAAAGAAAGTTAAAAGATGAAAAGAGGATATGCCTTAAAAGAATAATCAAAAGGAAAGAAAATCAATTGGTCAGAAAAAATAATAAAAATGAACCCCAAACCAAAGACCAGGAAAGTGGCTAGTTAAAATGCCACTGCTATCTTATTTTGCAAGATTACCATGTGGAGGTACTGCTGCTCATTTCATTTGATGGATGGCCCAATAGTTCAATCTGGACCATGCCATGTTTAAATTGCTGTTGTAGAATAGAGAAAGAAATACCTGTCCAAATAGTGCAAGCTTGGCAGATGGCTAGCTAGGTAGAGAATTTAAGGAGCCCAATTGCTTAATCTGGGCCCTTAGAAGAGATAAGGGTACATTTAGATAGGAGGGCAGTCAAAAGAAAAAGGGACAATCAGGGTTTGCCAGTTCAAGTGCACCCAATGCAAAGGAAGAAAAAATGTTAGGTGTTTTAGGCTGGGTAGGTAGTTTGAGGTTGCAGAAGCAGATTGGTAATCACGTGTGGTCTTGTCAAGAAATACTTATCTCACACATGGCATTAGCACCATGGCATTTGTTTAATGGTACAACAAGGAAGCATGACTAACTTCCCCTTTCATTTCCTCAGAAATCATTCACTAACATCTCCTCAAGGACCTTGGGATCTGCCCAAAAAGTCCATTTTCACTCCATTCTTGTTAAAAAACCAAGTTGACATTTGAGTTGACTTAGTGAAAAGAAGCCACATTTCTTGTCTAAAATTAATCTTTACACAATCCATTCATTTCCCTATGCTTAAGTCTCCATTCTATAAACTTAGCATACATCCATCTCCTTTTTATTCCATATTAACATCTAACCCTATTATCTAGCTCCCTAAATCATTTCCCCTCCCCCTATTCTACAAGAAACTATATAAAAACCCCAAAAACACTAAGTATTCCTCCCCATGGCAACTATAGCCAAGTACTAAAAGTCGGGAAACCTTAGGTCCATTTGGGACCCATTGTTAGCCCCTCCGCGTTCGCTACCCTTGGGATTTATTTAACTTCTGGTTAAATAAATAACCATATTAACCCCCCTCACACATAAAACCATACCATTACCCTCCGCTCATACATATTACTATGGATTTCGTTTAAACATTTGGTTGAACGAATAACTATACTCCTGCGCTAAAACACATTAATCTTTAACCTAAAGTCCAAAACCCACCCAAGGCCGTGAATAATTAATGCTTATCGGGTGCGCATTTCTATTAAACCCCGATCACTTTGCCCTCCCGTCCACTGTAGGATCAGCCCTCCCAGATCCGACGACCCTAATGAATATTGGGCACCCCTTTGTAGTAGTACGATAGTACCCGATGGTTGATGATTTCACCATCGTACACCAGGATAGCTGTCGGTCGCCTATTGCATCAGGCCGCCCCTAACACATACCACTCTCGTACCAAAAGCGGTCCGACGCAAACCGCTTACCAACCTCCCCACTTGCCTATGTCACCACATGACGCTGCCGCCACGTCGCCTGCCACTGTGCTGTACCTGTGCCATGTCACCTGCTGATGTCATCACCCTGCCACCATGTCATGATGACGTCATCATCTATGTCACCTGCCACATCATCTTTCATACCCGCTACGCAACAAAAAATACGTCATGATGACGTCATCCGAGGAAAGCGCCAAAAAGCGCCAAATTTCCAAAATTTGGTTAAAAGTCGTGAAAACGACTATTTTTGGTTTATTTCTGTTTTCGCTGTGTAAACGAAGTGCATGTGTTTTTCTGCTACTTTCACTCCTGGAGCTTCTACAGCCTGTAAACCTACAAATTCGACACCATAGTTCGTCTCTGCAGCTCAACCTGTGCCTATCAAGTGCCCTCAGTGCCACATAAAGAGGTATTTATCCGCATTTCACCCGAATGCCCTGTTTTTTCTCTTCTCTGTTCAAAATTGCCAAAGTTACCTGCATTTTATCTAGCACTCCTACCAATCCTCCCCTGTTCGGCATTTCTTATTGAGCTAGTAATTCACAGCAAACTTGCAAATTTCAACTAATCTCCTCTACAAACAAGTTATTCCTACACTCTGTTCGTCTATATTCGCTCACAAACTCCACAAATCGCTCAAACTTTGAGTTAAATTAACTGAGCACCCTATTCCGATTAATTGAAACCTATTTTCTTAAAGGGGAACCCTCAGTTTCCCTTTCCCTTTGCAGACTTGTGCCCCTTTGGGTGAAATTCGACTCCACTTCTCTTGGCACTCAGTCCACAGAGCCTGCAATTCAACAATTTTATGTGAAGAACCCAGTCAAAGTGATATAAATTTGTTATTCATCATAGAATGAATACACAGAAATTGGTTTGGGAAAGAAATTCAGTTTTCATACTGCTGTCAATATCCTCTGAGCTTAAATTCCACTTCCTATTGCTGTTTGACACCTACATTGCCATCCATACCAGCACTATCAGATATGGAGACTCCAGTAGCCTTGAACATTGCTCCTTTAAATGCTCCACATATGGACTTAGAGTGGCTACCATTAGTAGACAAAGACTTTCAGATCAGGGATATGATGGGCCTTACTCCTCACCTCAAAGCTGTGGGCCAATTCAAACACAATCACAGGAATAACACTGATATTTTAGGGATTTGGCAATCC
>APFE030328769.1:53683-74438 GCA_000404065.3 Pinus taeda
GAGAGCCCTCTCTGGTTGTAGGTAGGCTAGGACCTACAGCTAAAAGATTGGTTAGTGGTTACCTCGGCCGTATTCCCTACAAGAAACAGGGAACAACCTGAGTGATAACATGATCCAAGGTATTGACCCTAGGTATTTGGTCCAAGGTATTAGTAATAAATGGTTTTGGTCCATGGTATTGGGAAAGGCCTAAAACTATAAAAGGAGGAGAAGATCATTAGGCCAAGACACTCAAGTATTTAATATCTGATGAAGGGTGAGATCTAGTATGCAGGTTATTGGGTTATGGTGCATTGCTAGATTTGAACCAAGGATGAACCTTAGCGCTTGATGAAGGATAAGATCTAATGATGTATTAGGATCTTAAGACTTGAAGAGATTTATCTTTATGTGGTTCACCTTAGAAAAGGCACATACACATGTAGGTTCTACATATCGAAACAATGTATACATCATAAATTTGATTTGCAGATCTGTACGTAGGTTCGCCTTGAGGAAAGCATGTATGCATGTAGGTTCGACACATGGAAGTAGTGTATACCTTATAAAATATAATTTAGGTTCTTCTGTTTGCTGTTGTAGTGTTTTGGGTTCTGGCTTGGGTTCTGGTTACTATATTTTGGTGACAGCAGTATGAAAGAACAGATTGATGGGTTGTCAAAGTGATTGATTGATTCAATTGTGGTTGGTTCAGAAGGAGATTGGTTGATGTAGATATACTTGATGATTGAATGATTTTGTTGATGGATCCAGTCTGAAAAATTATGAAATGTGGTCCCTGGAAGAAAGGAGAAGGTTGTAGCCTTCTACAAATAGAAGCCTGTGTACTAGTTTATGGCTGCACCAGTACAAAAATTGTAAACATAATTCTCTTATTATTAAAAGAAGACAGAGACGATTGCAACAGGTGGTTTTCACCCACATTGGGTTTCCACCTTATATCTTGGTGTTTATGTATGTTGCTTATGTGTGATGCTTTATTTTTCTTTTACTGCACTGTCTAATGAATTCCTGATATACTGATTAAATTTCACTAGATAATTTGGGTAAATCAAAAGATCTCTGCATATATGTTGGTTTCATTAAGTATAGTTGCGTACACACACTAGTTCATTGTGTTGAAGTAGCGTATGCAAATCAGTTTTGAAAAATTAAATTATTGATATGATAATACCGATTCACCCCCCCCAAGTATTATTTCCAACAAATAGATTATAGTAGATAGAAATATTATCAAAACCAAACCATGATCGAACCAAAAAACCTATGAACTAAGAATCTTTCAAGACTAGTAAAAAAACTAGACCAAAAAATCGATCGACCAAAAATACATAAATTTTTAAATTATTCAAATTTTAAAGAAAAAAATTATATTAATGTGCATCCATATGAATCCCAACCATTTATACATAAATAAGAAACATTTCTCATTTATATAGCATGTAAGGGTGTTGTTGTAGCAGCTGCAACACTCTCCAAAATTTTGGCTTGTATTCAAATTTTGGAGCCTTCCTTGGTTTTTCCTTTGATGGTTGCAAACACTCGAGCTCACCCCATGAGCTCTTGTAAAGTATTTTATACATTTTGCTTGTTTGACTAGCATTCGTCTTTTGGTATTTCATGATTGCAATCTTGTTCGGGTGAGTTTGAAGGTTTTTCTTTCTGTTTTTGGGTTATCTTAGCTATGTGAACACCTGTTGTACTCACACAGAAATTTGTAAGCACTGTCACACAAGTGTCTTCATAGTGATCTGAAGGTCTATCACAAGTGTCACAATTGTCACTCTCATCTCTAAAACAATCTCACCAAGGGCATGTTTTGTCTTATTTTCATGGTGGTTTATGTTATCTCGTCATTAAGTATGTAAGTGTATGATCACAATGTCAAGTCCGCACAAGTTCACATGCTTTCGATACAACCATTTTCCTGAAAATATGTTCGATTGGACAACCCTCTTCCACTGGATCCCAACTGAGCCAAACTGCACAATCTCAGCCCTTAGTGACCCTGCTCTGTTGCCAAAACCTGTACAGTGCTTGAGGCTATTATCTAGGTTAGTTACACTATGCAATCCCAGAGGTGAGCAACCTGTTTGCCTCCCAGAATTGCATAGAGCCTTCCATGTCCAAAGTGAAATGCACATTTCTCAAGCATAGTAATCAATCATCCTTCTTGTCTACCAGAATCCTACACTACTGTGAGACTCGGTTCTGCATTATTCTCCAAAATTGCGCAAACATGCCCAACTGGGCCTTTACTGCCTTTCTCTACACTGTTCTCAGAAATTGCACAAAACTGCCCAGCTAGCTCTTTCCTCCTTGCTCTACACTGCCTTTAGAAATTATGTAGACATATCTACTAGTTCCACTACTGTGAGACTCGGTTCTGCATTATTCTCTAAATGCGCAAACATGCCCAACTGGGCCTTTACTGCCTTTCTCTACACTGTTCTCAGAAATTGCACAAAACTGCCCAGCTAGCTCTTTCCTCCTTGCTCTACACTGCCTTTAGAAATTATGTAGACATATCTACTAGTTCCAGTACTGCATGTCCTGCATTTTTCTCTAAAACTGTGTAGTTAGGCTCAGCATGTCCATTACCACCCTATCCTACAATGCTCTTAGAAACTACTCAGAACTGCCTAGTTTTCCCTCTGTAGCCCCACTTTGTCTTCCCTTGGAAAATGCACAGAACTACCAAGTTGTCCCTCTGCAACACTTCTCTGGCTTCCCTCTGCAAACTATGTAGAGGTGCCCCCCTTTAGGGGCTGACACTAGTGAAATTCACTATGCAATTTTGCCTCCCAATGGTCACTGCACAATTTTTCCTGACAGTTAAGATTGTCCTCCCGGAGTTCTCATTCCAACCTAAGTTGCACTTTGTGTTGTCTCAGTGAGTTGTCCTCCCTCCTTATCACCCAGAATATGAGAACAATGCATCATGTTAGACTATGAGGTTTTGGTTTTGATGTCATCCCATCATGATTGAATTGCAGGAATAGGTACATTGATAGATCATGGTAAGACGTCGAATGGGAGAAAGAAGGAAATCACATGCTAGAAGATTTCCTTACAGCTGGATGGACATACCAAGAATATCAAGAAACAAGCAAAAGAAACACATGCATTGATCCATCATGCAAGACCAATACCATCGAAGGCCCCGTAACACTATGCCATGCAGAGGAAAATACAAAGCACACCAAGAGTACATCCATCACTCAGTAGGGAAGAAGCTTGACATGGACACCATAGTCGTCCATTACATGTTAGTGATGTCATGTCCAGTTGTGTCATGAGCTGTCTTGGCCACATCACCACTATGGGCCATATCTGTTATAATTGAATGTAATGCAAAGTGAAGTCCAATGGATGCACACAAGAATTTGAAGAGTCATGTCAGTTGAAAATTCATGGGAAGTTGAATAGTCATGAGGGTAGTCCAAGAGTAACAAGGGTAGTCCAACATCATCCTTGGCTATATATACCCCTCCCATTGTATGAGAAAGGATTTTTCACCTTGGCTCCTCCCACATATCGTTGAGAGTTTGTAGTTTGTTCTTTGAGGAGCAAGGAGTGGCTCCAATGTCTCTCTATTGGTACTAGTGATGTATAGTGTAAAGATGTGTCTTGGGACTTTTTCTTAATTCAAAAGCATGTTAAGACTAGCATGTTTTCACACATTTCTTGTAGATGTTTGTAAGACTACTCTTTAAACATTTGTAATGCATGTTTTGTTAACCTGTACTAATATAGTTTAAATACTTTGGTTATTTTAGTACTTACATTTTTGAAGATGTGTTTTATTTCTTATCACCACTCTATCATCCTTGTGGACTACTCTGTGAGATACTAAACAGACCACCTTTATGTATTAGCTATCACCACTGTCAAATCCTTGTGGACTACTCCGTAGGATACTCGAAAGACCATCTTTTTTTTTCTTTTGGTTATAATGACTGTCACATCCGTGTGGACTACTCTGTTGGGTGGTGTACATGTTGTTCCCTTCACCTCATGTTGAATGACTTTTGCATCCGAAGTGGACTATTCCACTGGATATTGGACAATGCCTTTCTAGTTCACCTGTGCCTCTTCTTGGGTGGTACTACTACCTCTCATTTAGAGGCTCACTTTACTCTACCCCTTTGTAGTAAGATAACCTTGACACAGTTACATTACGCACTCACCAGGCACACATACCTTGCTATTCGGAGATACCAGCATAACACTCTCATGTGTTGACAATTAGAGCTAAGGCAAATCTCTAAGTAAATTGCAATCATGCCATCATACTAGATGGGACTCCTAGATGGGAAGTCTAGTTGGGACTTCATATCGGGGAGATCCCCTTTGTTGGCAGGTACATCACTGTCAATTGGTGCACATAACCAAAATAACATTGAGTGCAATCCATCTCTGAACCAAAAATACATCAATAAATAGGCTCTATATGGCCTCCAACATCCAAACAAAATCATGCTACAACAAATACCAACGTATCATCAAAATCATTACCTATATTGGGATATTTGTCATCAATATCACTCTCTAAGCATTAAAATAACATAGAAAAACATAGCATGTCAAGTCAAGTTTTTGTTTGAGTGATGGGTACATTTTTAGTTAGGTCATGATAGATGAGTTCCATAACCAATGACATTAACATCAAGGTACATAGAGGGCTCGGTTCTCTTGATCAAATACTAGTTCCATACGCTCATACATGATAAAATCTAATGGAAACGTTGCAATCCCCCCATCCTAAAATTCTAAAAAAAATTTAAGTCTGCTGGATTTTGAGTGAGATCTAAAATTCTACTTTCTCCATATGAAATTCAATGAGGTCAGAACCACTCTCAAACATCCCAAGTCATTTCATGGCAATGTTAAAAATTGAAGTAAAAGGATGAAAATGAAATATAAAGAAGAATGTCACTCTTATTTTAAGAATTTAACATTACCATCAATTACGTAGCAATAATAGGGCCAGAGGTTTAAATATTAGGATTCCCCACACAAAAGTTCTTAAATCTCAAAAGGGGTGTTTCTATTGCTTCGCCCTTGCCCGCCCCATCCCCCTCAAAAGGAGGGCTTCTACCCACACCCCCCCCCCCAAAAAAGGGGTGATTTTGGCGCGTTTCCCCCTTCTGAGGGTGCTTTCCTAGAAGCATCCTTTTTAGGGAGACACATCCCCCTTATCTAAGGGTGTGTTCCTAGAAGCATCCCTATTAGGGAGAGACATCCCCCTTCTAAGGGGATGCACCCAGAAGCAACCTTTTTGAGGATACACATCCCCCACATTTGGGAAACACTTACCCTTGCGACTCCCCGCATCTACCCAAAAGGGGGAAGTGGGGAAAAGTTTCCACAGATGTCCCCCTGTCCTATATGCGTGGGAAGCATGGAGTGCATGTACCCACTCGGGGGATGCATACCCATGGAACACTCATAAAGAACTTTCCTAATTATACATAGTATAAAATTTAAAAGTTAACTAAATCATAGATTTTATTTTATTAATAATAAAAAGATAATATGAGTCAAACATTTCTACATTTGAAGAAAATTAATCAATTTATTTAAAAGGAAAGATATAGCATAATTACTTTTGAGACAAATCTCAATCTTTAATTTATGGCTACTAATAATAATACTCTAGAATATTTCATGGAGGTTAAATCCCTACCATCTACCTAATAATTATTGATGATTAAATTAAATTTATGGAAGACTTATTAAAAAATAGACACATATTGATGTAATTATAATTGATGTCTTCTGACTATAGCTAATTATGGTGTAATTAAATAGTTACGATAGATTATAATTGACTATGGCATGTTTGAGATTCTCAATCATACTTAAAATTGATTACAAATTTTTACTATTAAACATGAATTATCTTGATTTAATACAAATAACTTATTGTGAACCGACTTAATTATGATTGATATTGAGTGATTATTATTAACTCCAATAAATTAAAGTTGGTCATTAGTTAATTTTTATTATCTTAATTGTTTTAAACTAAATTTTTAATTAAAAAAATGTATTTAACAAAAATAATTAAAATGATATAATTAAAGAATGAAATTATGTTGAATTAATTATATAAATGAGAAGATATGAAATTGAAATGATTATAAAATATGATGAAGAGTGATCAAAATCAAAATGTAATTACTATCAAATTATGTATAAATTAATAAAAAGTTAGCTATATAAATTAAATTTAATAATAAAAGAATAATTAAAATAAATATATTATGGGCTATAATCATGTAATAAAATGTCACACTCCTTCACATCCGACATCATAAGGTAATAATAATAATAATAATAATAATTGTTTTTTATAAGGAACTACGTCATGTAAATCTATACATAGCCTATATAACATTTATGGCATGTTGGAAATATAGGTTTATCATTATATCAATAAACAAGTAATCAAATTTAGACATTGGTAAAACGATGAAAATATAAAGTCTATTTATTTCGTATCTCTACACACACAATTGTTGGACTGTTAAACTATAAAATACATGAAATTTATATTTATGAATTGGTATAATTATCTAAGGCCCAACTCTTGTGTATTATTAAATCTGGTTTCCTTAGTTTGAATGTAACGTTCCTATGACAGGACGGTCTAAAACTTTGGCATACCTCACCATGGTAACTATATATGGTTTCCTCTATGTTTGGGTTAAGTTGGGTAACATTATCAATTCTCCAAAAACTGATATTCACTCATTCGAGGCGGTGAGTGTGTTCCAGGCGGAATGATCTACACTGTTCCTGGTTTAGGGTTTGAAGTTGAGGGTTGTGCTTGCATTAGGGTAGTTGATGGTAACTACTGCCTTCCCGAACCTCCCCAGTACTGCCACTATGTTTGTCAAGGTGTGACTCTGCAAGCTCCCACTCTAGTTCCCCTACCCTGATACTCTTTTAAGTTGGTGATTACACAGTCCAACACATTTCGGTCTTGCCCAGCGGTTCTAGCTCAATTGATTTACTTCAATTTTCTATTACCCAAGTGCTCGTATTTGAAGGATGTGTTGCAGCCAGGTTCTGGTCAATCCATCCATCATGGTAGCTTACCCTAACAAGTATTATGTTCATGCCCATAACAGTTGATGATGGGTTGCCTTTCTTTTATGGCTAGGAAGTACTACGACTCTGTCTAAGCTCTCAATAATGGTTTCAATGCCCTATGTTTCTTAGTGTTAAGGTCTCGACAAAAACTAGGTGACATTCTGAACCAGTTAATAGTGAAGCTTGAACTAATGGAAGTAATCCCTCACTTCTCTATTAATAATGAGGGGTTTATGCTTACCGGGATTCTGTTATTTTGGTTTTTTGAGCAGGTATGGGTCTGGTTGTAATGTGACCTAGCTTTATTTACCGGTGGCTTTTTCATCCCACAAGGGGCTAACTCAGATTCCTCTCGGATTGTCTTTCTCCAAGTTCTTATTAGCTCACTAGAAACCTTTTAATGGAATTGAACTGTAAACAAAATGTTTTCTCGTTAATGAACTTTGAGTGTAGGGTTGTTTTGTGAAACCACTAGTTTGAAATGAATAATTTTGTTTTGTATATAAGGCCTTCTCGACAATGTTTCATTGACCAGATTTGAACATTTTGGCGAGCAGTTCTGTCTCAATTTTGTACTTGTTTAACCCAGTTATATTTATACTTTTGGTTACTATATCTTTGTGTGGTTCTTTAGACATTGTAAAATTTATTGGTTCTTATGTTTATGATTAATTCTTGTGGCAATCTCTTTTTCTATTACTTGTCTAAATGTTTACTTGTGGTATGCATAGTTTTACCACCACTTGAAATACTTATGTTCTAAGCATACTAGGAATTTCTTCCCTTATTTTAGCAATATGCTATTGATATGCATTTAACTGTTATGTCCTTTTTAGTAGTGGAATAAATCTTTACTCATGAGTTTTATTTATGATTTACCCCATGTTCTCGGGTTTCTTGTCTCTTTGAGAGATAGATTGTGTCCTAGCAACCTTCGGTTGTCAGGATACTAACCTATCTCGTAATGTGATGAATTTCTCTTTAATTCCAGACACTCATAGGGTTTCACATAGTTACTTTTAATGTTTCCTACCAGTTCTTCTATACAGTACTGAGTTTTCAATCCACCATATTTTCATTTAAATTTGTACTTAATTCTTTTAACAGATGAAGACTTCATATTAACTTACGTTGTTGTTAGATTGTATAACCAATTATGAAACATATTCTATAGTCATTTTAATCCTATTATTAAACAAAATGTTTTCTTTGCTTAATTCATAACTCACTCAGTTTATTTTTAAAACAAATAAGGACAACCGAGACCTCAAAAATTACTCAGGGTTTATAATTTTTTTCCATAGATAACATTTCTAGAATAAAATAAATACTTCATTAATTATACTTATATTTTGATCATCTCTGTTAGAGATGAAGATTTAAAGACTCCTTCAACCTCCTGACCTATGAGGTTGGCCATAGCATCCAGACCACCCCCCGAGGTTCCCAATTTCCAAATAGTTTACCAGTATTCCTTCCAAAGCCTCAATACCACCTGTCCATGTTGGAAGTAATGTTCATACTAAGGCTTCTACTAGTTCACTACTAGCTCAAGAAGACCTCGTAGCAGAGCTCTTGCCTCTAACAATTCCTCCTTTCTTCTTTCTTAGGCTACCTGTATTTTCCCTATTAGATTTTTCCTTTTAATCTCTTTGGGGAAGGGGAAATAACTACCTAACTGTTTGGAAACCAAGATTCTCTTTTATTGAAGTATTTTCATCTCTTTTCCTCTGACAGATTCTAATCTTTTCCTCCTAGAGAAAAATTAAATATATTAATAACTATTATTTGTCACATTCCACTAGTACAAAATGGCTAAACAGTTACTAAAAAAGTTACTAAAATTTGCATATAAATGACCATTTTTTAGTCAGTGACCAACAGTGGTTAATTTATAGTATCTTGTAACGCGACCAAGTTTTAGTCATATTTAGCTTAGTTATTAATTAGTTGTCTCAAATTTATCATCTAGTAGTATATTTAGTCACAAATTTGGTCATTAATTTAATCATTGCATTAGGGAAATTTTGAGGTCTAAAATGGGCCTCCTAAGAAAAATGTACAACCAAAATAACCTTTATAAGACTAATAGGATTGAAGATGATAATGTGAACCATGGGGGATGATTCACCATTTTTGGATTAAAAAAGTAAAAAGATTAAAAAATAATAAAATTATTTTTTCAACTCGTATTTTCGACTTATCTCCCTAAGATTTTACTCAAATTTCAAGCAGGATTACTCATTGGATGCAAAATTTAATTCCTCATTCGAAGAGTACCCATGTTGCATATTTTCAATGGACCTTGCTACATGAAAAAGCAGAAATACATGAAAAAATGTGATTGCAATCACGTTTTTCATGTATTTCTCATTTTTCATGTAGTAGGGTCCATTAAAAGTATGCAACATGGGTACTCATTGGATGAGGAATCAAATTATTCATCCAACAAGTGTTTCCACTAGATATTTGAGTAAACCCATAGGGAGAGAAGTTGAAAATATGTGTTGAAAAAATAGTTTTTTCTTTTTTCTCTCTAAAATTTGATAATGCCATCTAATCTTATTTTATTATTTCCACTATTATTTTATAATCTCGTTAGGAGGTCCATTTTAGACCTCAAAAATCCCCTAATGATTTAGTCATTAATTACTAAAATTAATGATTAAATACACAACAAAATATACTACTATATGATCACTCGATAAAACCAATTAATGACCAAAGAAATATGATCAAAATGTTGGTCGCGTTATAAGATACTGTAAATTAGCTACTAATAGTCAGATATATGCAAGTTTCAATCATCGTTTGAAACCAATTAATGACAAAAAAAATAGAACTAAATTTTGATTGGGTTATAAGATACTATAGATTAGCTACTAATAGTCGTATATATGCAAAATTTAGTTATTATTTGTAATCATAAATTTATCATTTACATTAGTCATTTATATTTTTTTGGTAGTTTCATATTCATTGTATAAACAACTAATTTAGTAGTTTATATTCATTTCATTTACTTTCATTAATAATCATTATAAACAACTAATTTAGCTGTTGCAAATTCATTTTATTTATGCTCATTTTTAATCAATATAGACTACTAATTTAGTAGTTTTAGATTAATTTTATGTGCTCATTATTAATCATCATAAATTAAATAGTACGATTTTGCCACTAAATTAAAAAAATGACAATGTGCATGTTCATCTAATATAAAAACGCAAAGTTGAATATGTTAATGAAAATATTAAATAATATCAAGTACAACTATGAATAATTTCAACCACATAAATTATATTATATGAAATGTCAAGTATTACAATATGTATTTCCAACTTAATAATGGTTGAACTACAATTTATAGATGAAATAGTGTTTCATCACTTTAAAACATTAACATTGTATTGCCAAGGCATTGCAAGTGAATTCACCAACTCTAAAAGCTTGACTATCAATATGGATCTCATGCGGGATATTGGATTTAAGGATATCACTAGACCAGTTCTCTTCTTTCTCTCTTTCTACATTCGTGGCTCCAGTGTTATTGTTCTCCTCCTTAAATTTCTAATTTTTACCATCAATACTAAGTTTCTCCTCTAGAAATGAAAGAAGATACAGTTAAAAGTATAATGCATGAAAGAAGATGAACATTGGAATATAAAATAAAGTAGACAATAAAGGATTTATATGACATATACCACAACATGAACAATGTCAATGCCATTTTTTCTTCGAAAACCAAGAAACTTGAACAACTTTTCTTTAGTTGGGCGATAGTGGCCATTGTGGCCAAATGATCTATATAAAAAAACCAAATAAAACGTCGCCATATAAGAACACCTTAGGAACTTAATATTTAATCTTCAAGAACATATCAACATAAAGAAGTAACCATTTTCCTAGATCCATTCATTTTCCAAGGAATACAATAAAATAACCCCCTCGACAACTTCCTTACTAGAAATGGAAATAAAATGTTGAAATCCACTTACTTCTCCTAGAATAATTAATAACACTTCCAAGCAAAACAAATTAAAAAATGTTCTTATGTAACCAAATCCATTAGACAAGCCAACAATGTTAAAATAATATAGTTACCCACTTGAGTGTGAAGGACCCAAAACACCAACCAAACAATGGATCCAATTCCAGGAAGATTCATGTGATGCCCTTGATACACACGACATATTAATCAATCATTATGTAGGCTCAACGAGTCAATGTAATAAAAATCTAGCTCCATTAAATTAAAGTGTCACATGTCCTCCTTAAAGGTCATGGGCTAAGTAATGGAAAGGTCAACCCATAGCTCAAAGACACAGCTCCATTCACGTGAACAACTATCAAATGATGGAACTGTGTGCCAAGAAATAGAACCAACTCCATAACATACTATATGCATCCACCGTTAAAATAATATGTGAACATTTGGACTCATGACATCACAATGGCAGCTCCATAATATTAAAAGGTGGGTAGCCCATGTGATAAATAGTGTATCCTTCATAGCCCATGGGCTAGGCATGTTTACCCACAACTCCATGAAATAGTGATGTACAACCCCAATGACTATGATATTGTTTCTATGAAAACAAATGTGTCATGGATAAAGAGTGGGGACAACCATATGTATGGGCAGCTCAAATCAAGGGTAGTACTATACCGTATAATGTGCAAGATATAGTAGAAGTTGTAAAGTATCTACCCACCATGGTATAAAAATGGATTGCCTTCACCAAAATAATAATATGCTATTTCGACATGTGCCAATACAACCCCAATAATAAATAAAGAAAACAAAGGGGAATTGGGCAAACACTTTCCTCAAAAGTAATCTAATCCTTGCCAACATGTGATGACCATAGGAAATATATCAATAAGTTTTAGGGAACCTCAACAAACAAACTCAAATATCACCCCACCTAGGTCTCACCAAGTGCCAAGTAATGATTAAAAACATTAAGAGAAGGGGAACATGTGGAGTGCACCCTCCTAACGAAGCAACCAATGATTTATCATCACCACCATAGCCAACCCTAGATAGGAAATAGACCAATAGTTCATGGGGTAGAGGTCCAGGATAGTGCCAGATGGTGTGGGGGTAAGAGTAAAGTGAAGCCTCCTGTTACTCATCAAAATTAATTTCCATTTTGCGGCATTCATTCCAATAGTGCAGTGACTAGGATGTGCATCTTGGAGTTGGAGACCAAGCTGGGATTTTTTGTTGGTTTTAATGGCATCAAATATGGAAAATGAACATGATAAAATGACTTCCTGTAGGGCTTGATGTAGTGATTTCGCTGGAGTAGCCAAGAACGAACTTTGAGACTTGTTCTTATCATGCTTTCTAATTATATCTACATGTTTGAATGACTCCTAAAATGAGTCCAAAATTAGGTTTCTTTGGCCATCTTGTAGCAGTTGATCAACTGAAGGTGAGTATTTTATGGGGTTGTACCACCAGTTGTGCATTGCATCATTAAGTCTGCCAATATATTGTTTAACAATCGTATGAGAGAAAGTATGGAAGATTTTGGAATTTCCAAAAAGAAAATATTTTATGGTCAAAATTCAAGCCTCAAGAAAACATATGATGACAATGACCTTGACTATTTGTCAACAAACACCTTTTACAACATAAAATAATATATACAACTTTAGTCTCTTTCTAGTCAAACTAGGTACAAATGAAAAATCAAATATGGATATGGAGTTGTTAGTTAGAGCTCCCTTCTTGGGTTGTATATACTTTTACAAAGGGTTGTAATAGCATAATTTCAATCTATCAAGGGATGGAAATTCATTATCTCATCTCATAGCTGAGGAAGCACTAGTTGATTTTTCAACTTCAATGGTACACCTAAAAAGGAACTTATTTGTTGAGGCTTGTCCAGCTGCATTGTTTGGTGGTTTTTCTGTGGAATGTTAGCTATTTGGATGAGATTATAATATCGATAGGGGAACTGGATACATCACCATTGCAGTTTGAAGGAACTATACCATCTAATATATTCCATGATCTTGTTTCCAATGATTTCAAGTAGGAAAAGGAGAAATTTTTCAAAATGATTGAGAATCATGGAAGGCATGGATACTTATGGTGAAAAAGATGAAGCGTTGTGCAAGAAGTTTCACATGAGTAGTGATTTGAATAGCTTAGACAAAAATCTCAGCATATAGTAACCATGTTGTGATGGAATATCCATATCTAGATAGTTTCTTCATGTTATTGTCTACTTACCCAATAAGAGAGATTTGAAAAAGTGATTAACATTTTGGCGTGAGTGGTTGTTATAACTATATAGGAGAAGAATATGTAATGATGTCAATGTTGATCCTCATGGAAAAAATGGGTGGAATTGGCAGGCTTTCACGGAGACGTCTATATCGATTTCTAGAATCTAGAGAGTAGGATTTCCCACAATTTACTTTCAAGTCTCCAAATAAAGTCCCTTAACACAATCTTTTACTATCCATGACAATACAAAACAAAATCTGGAATATGGATTAATGAAAACATCTGACTCTATTCTATTCAAGCAATGCGAGAGAGAGGCATCTTGGACCTTGACAATAGATGTCAATGGAAAATTTTCCATTAGCAAAATATTTCTAGCTGCAGTCAAGAAGTGAATTAGAAGTTAACAATCACCAATCTATATGTGAAAACAATTTTAGAGAAACAAGTAGTGGCTACCGCATTTTTCATATTCGCAGGGACATCTCCATTTCACATGGTAGAGTAAAGAAGGCATGATCAAAATATAAAGGCTCTATTTGAAGAATACCCTAAAAGGATCTAGACCTAATCCAAAAATAGATGTAAAAAAATATTAGCACACTATCTTTCGAGGGGAACCTTGATTCTGCCACCAATCTGTTTGGAGTACTTGGTAGGGAATCAAGATTGCCAGTCCAAAATTTATGGGGGAGAAAAAACATGCCAGGACGTTAGAAGATCTGCTAAAAGAAAAGGTAACTAAGGTTGATAAATTCCCAATTTTGGATTTTATAGCTAGTCAATGTTGAACTCATATGTTAATTTTTAAATTAAATAACAATACTCACTTGCAATTTCCTTGTACTTTTAAAGGAAGAGAATGATTGCTTAAAACTAGGCATTTCTTACCTTTTAAGAAAATCTACAACACATGTTTCTATTATGGATTGGAAAATTTTTTCATGGATCAATCTAAAGGCCATAAGAGTAAGATGTGTAACTAGAAGGAAACTATTGCCAAGTTTGAGAAGTTCATGTTGTCACCCTTCACGACAACACTGATGGAATGACGAGAGGTGATCCAGATTTAAATAGGAACGAAACAAATTACATATATAACCATAAATATAGAGATGTAGTAGAAATAATACTTCATTTCATCAATGTAAAATACTAAAATATGCTTACAAACAGAAATGGAAATAAACCAGCTAGGGCGATGGTAGCTTATCTCTTAGAATATATGTGGTGGCTACATGCCTCTAAAATATCTTACAATGAGGCTCGAGGGCCTATTTATTGTTGAGAAACAATGGAAAACCCTAAACATCCAAAAACCTAGCCCTAGGAGATGAAGCGCCAAATTATAGGCCCCAATTTGGGTAAATTGGTACATCAACTTCTCGGGGTTGTAACTTTGGCATACGATCTCCATTTGACGCACACAATACCTCGTTAAAAAGATCTAGCAGAGGAATACAACTTTTGAGTGAGAAACATCAGTCGATGGTTCCATGTTGCTCCCAATTTTCCCAAAAAGAGTTGTTTAGGGCTTCATAACGTCTCCGGAAGTTCAGGACCCGAAAAACTGCCAAAAAACGTAAATTGTGCTACAATTAAGGAAATTGAAAAATTGAAAGAGACAGTTGTGGGGGTCCAAGTGGGCTAGGTGGGTGGCCACCAACGTCCACCTGAATCATTCCTCCCCCCTTAGGAAGCAATGGTCCCCATTGCATTGAGCGCCTCCATCAGATGCAAAAACCTATGTTGAACTTGGTCCCTCATGAGTTGTTCTACAATCTTTTATGTTTCCAGTGATGGTGGGAAGCATGGTCGAGGGCGGTCCACATTGAACACTCAGTGCAAGCCAAGGAATTGGGGAATTTCGTGCTACAAAGAATTGTTTCCCACAATTTTGGTAATGGTGTAAGGACCATATCGGAGTGGTCTGAGCTTCCGATGGGCTTTTGTAAGGCATTCTTTCTGTAGATGCAACAGGAATTTGTCGCCCACTTGAAACTTGTGTGGCACCTGATGTTGATCATGTCACTGCTTGTACTTGGCATTTTCCACAATGGAGTGGTGATAGATCGGCTCGTTGGGTAGAGGTGCTCTGGAAGTCAGATTGGACGCATGCTTGACTTGATAGTGCAACGATACACCTGTGGGTGAGGAGAAGATGTCCCTATGTTCTATCATGACCATATCCACCTTATTTTGCTCCATGGAGGAACCATTCCTGAGGGCCATGGATGTGGCTATGATCTTCCCCTTACTTTGAGAGTAAACCAGACATAAAATAAATTTTCTAGTCTGGGAGATGATCTTACCACCTTTCTTAGTAGAGATCAAAGAAGTGGTGGTAGGAGGGGCTACCTCCAGTATCCTATATAATTTAATGCAAAAAGAAACAATAACAACACAAGGCCTTGACTCATACACAACATGTCGCTTCCACAAGTATGGTTGGCCTAATAATACATCATAAACATCAAGCGGTGCAACATCACACAATACCTCATCTGTGAAGGGGTTGATGCTATAGAGATGGCGGCACTGCTGGCGGACTCTGAGATCTCATCCTTGGTGAAGCCACCCAATGTTTTATGGCTGCAGGTGTGGTATGGTTGGCAGTCTGAGCCGCTTCACGACCTCTATTGAAATGTGGTTCTTTTAGCTTCCACTATCAACAATGAATTGCAGCAGCGAACCCTTCACCGAAATCTGTGAGTGGAAAAGACGCTCCCCCTCCTCTGGATTGTCGGGCTTATTCTTCTAGACCTTGGTGGTGGCAACAATTGTGCTATGCTTTGCATCAATGATTTGCTTGCCTTTGTCATTCCCCTTGTCGAGTTCTGACTCAGGGTCAGAACATGCATCTGATTATGAAGCCTTCCACTTGGCCACCAGTGACTACTTGGTCCGACACTCACTTAGTTTTGAGTGGGGCTCTTATGGAACTCACACCACTTTCTTGTGTCCTTCTTTGATTTTGCGGTGTTGTTTCTTTCTTGCGGTTTCGACTGGTTGTCTTGGGTCACACCATCTTAGCTTTGTCCTTAGTTTTGCAGTTTGGGGAATCCTTTCCCTTGCTTTAGATTCACGAATCCAAAGTCTCACTTCTTATGTTTAAACTTTTGCTCGATCTTGACAGCGTATCAGTATGTCATGCCAAGTGAGGAGATGTCCAGGAACTTCATGTCATCTTGGATGTACCTGTGTAGGCAACCACGCTATTTGAGTACCAAATACAACTGAGAATCCTTGATACCCAACATTTTGCGAAGGGTATGAAAATTATTTGTGAACTCTGACACATCTTGGTCCCTTCCCTGCGCAGTGTGGTCCACTTTATGTATTTGTCCTCATAGCTCCTGTTAGGGTAGTATTGCTCCTTGATGGCATCCCGAAATAAATTCCAAGTGCGTGTGGCTAAAAATGGTGAGCCCATACTTTCATCCTTCTGCTCGGAGTAGGTTTCCCACCAGTCCTTGACATGGGGGGCTGCTTTAAGAAGTGCAAAAGTGATATTTTCTCAACTGGAAAAATCATGAACATAAAAATACCCTTCCAGCAGATTTAACCATTTACCTACAACATCTGCATCTATCTGATCCTCGAATATGGGGATTTCAAAGTTAACTTCTTCCTTAAAGCGTGTAGCATTTCTAGAGTAGCTGCTCGAAGTAGATGCGTTGCCCATGGGTAATTGCTGAAGGATCTAGGCAAAGTTGTCCATCATCGCATTCCTTTATCACTCGAGGGCTTCTTTGAGGAAGATTTTGATATGATCTCCTCCCCCCTCGAGTTTCTTTCCATCCGCCATGGGAGGTCGTCGAGATTTGCGGGCTGATCTTGAAAAGGTTCAACCAGATCGATCCCTAACTCCTTATATCCCTACCTTATTGGGGACATGCAAAGAAAAACAGAGAAAGAGTAGACTGCTCTGATACCACTGATCTAGATTTAAACAGGAACGCAACAAATTACAAATATAACCATAAATACATAGATGCAATAGAAATAATACTCCATTTCATTAATGTAAAATACTGAAATATGCTTACAAACAGAAATGGAAATAAACAAGCTAGGGCGATGTTAGCTTATCTTTGAGAAGAGATGTGGTGGCTACATGCCTCTGAATTGTCTTACAATGAGGCTCGAAGGCCTATTTATTGTTGAGAAATAATGGAAAACCCCAAACATCCAAAAACCTCACCCTAGGAGATGAAGCGCCAAACTATGGGCCCCGTTTTGGGTAAATTGGCGCATCAACTTCCCGAGGTCGTAACTTTGGCATATGATCTCCCTTTGACACTAACAATACCTCATTAGAATGATCTATCCGAGGACTACAACTTTTGAGTGAGCAACATCTATCCATGGGCCAATTTTGGTCCCATTTTTCCCAAAAAACGTCATTTAGGGCCTCAAAATGGCTCCAGAAGTTCAGGACTCGAAAAACTGCCAAAAATAGAAAAATTGTGCTACAATTAAGGAAATTGAAAAACTGAAAGAGACAGCTGTGGGGGTCCAAGTGGTCTAGGTGGGTGGCCACCAACATCCACCTGAATCAAAAGGATAAGCAAATATGTAATTGCAGTAATTTTCAAATGTGTGTGTTGAAGATGAATTCAAAATTCAATTTCATTGTCAAAATTAGAACTTTGTTATCATCCTTCTAGGCACAACTCGGAGTTATTTCCAATATTGTGCATCATTAATAAGGATAAAATGAAAGAGAATTTATAATGAGTGGCCATTTTTTAATATAAATTTCACACAATTGGTTACTAGGGTCTATGATCAAATATCTTGTCAAGAAATTCAAATAATATTTAAAAATTAAAACAACTTTTAATTCTCTGTATACAAAGGATTACTACTTTTAGGACCTTTTAATTCCATGTATGCAAAGGATTACAAGTGTAAGTCCCTTATTGATTCACATTTGTCTATTTTTATTCAAGAATTAATATAACAAAATCCATCTGCTCACCAATCTAGTTTGGCATGAATAGGTTAGTGATACTCCTACCACCTCACCTTCTTAAGCTAGATCCTCAAACAAACGCAACATTGAGTTAAGGGGACCTAATTAACACAATAGAGAACAAATTAACCGCTTAAGAGGTTGTTTCCCTGTTTGATTTGCAATTTCTTCTTTACTATAGTCTACCAAAGAATATTGTGTGGACATATTAAACGAAACCTTAAGATTCCAAGATTCCATTAAGAACAACTTAGATTTTATAGGCAAATAGATATCTATCTTGGTAATAAAAATTTCTATATTTTTTTTTCTGCTTTTCTACCTATGATTTGCATTATATGCCTACAGTTGACGCTTCTCCTGAATCTATTTTTGAACATCTAGCCCTTCTTTGTACCTTGAAAGATTGTGATCACTTTGTGATAATAAAGTTGTGGTATATGCATGAACTTCATCCTTATACACACATATGAAGGTTCCAACTGTCCAATACTTGTGTAGTTTTAGATTTTTTGCAATATTCATTGTTTTCTTGGTTGCACCATTTTTTATACTTTTCATACTAATTTGACATATTAAGGGCCAAAATTGTGAAGTTCTTTCACAAACATTTTGAAGTTAATATGGAAGATTTACTGTTGTAAATTTGCAGTAAGTAAAATAAATTCAAATCTGGTTTATGCTTGGAAAAGTGTCTGAAGGGATGAAACTTGGTGGCATATGCTTGGTATCTTTTCTCTTGGATTACCTAGCATATTAAGGTTGTTGAGAATTGAATTATGGCTCATTGTTGTTGTTGTTTTTGTTATTGAGAACTAAATTTTTGTCCCAAGCTCCAAGGGCTAAGTGTCTGATGCTCCTCTTAGGTAGGTACCTCTTCTAATATAGCAACTAACTATCCCATTGTACACACCCAATGGGTTAGTAAACAAATTGACTAGGGCGTCAACACCATAGGTAAGAACACCAAGGAAACACTCTAATGTTAAACATCCACCCCAATTGTGCCATCCATATGTTCACAAAGCATCATCAAGGAGCTACGAGATATAATGCTCTCCTAACAAGAGAAAACACAATTTTGGAGTAACCCCAAAAGTTAACACCAACTTGATGTTCAAATGGGAATGTTTGAATTCAATGTCATCTCTCCCCTCCCTCCCCCTTGCTTAGAAATGTGAACAACAAAAAGAAACTCTTAATCTATTCTAGAATCAAAGTAGACACACTTTAATACAAACCTGCAAATCTCCCAGATCATAATAAACTAGGTTCTAACACCCTATTCAAGAGGAGAAAAAAATGATATGTGCATTGAAACTATTCCACAACACTTCTTCTTTCAAAGAAGATCTTATGATGTAGTTTCAGATTTTATTTTGTAGCCTTTCATTGTTTTCTTGGTTGCACCATTTTTGACACTTTTCATACTAATTTGACATATTAAGGACGAAAATTGTGAAGTGATTTCACAAACATTTTGAAGATAATATGGTAGATTTATTGTTTTAATTCTGCAGTAAGTAAACTAAATTCAAATTTGGTTTATGCTTGGAAAAGTCTGCCTGAAGGGATGGAACTTGGTGGCATATGCTTCGTATCTTTTCTCCTTGATTACCTAGCATATTGTGGTTGTTGAGAAGTGAATTATTGTTCATTGTTGTTGTTATTGAGAATTGAATTTCTGCCCCAAGCTCCAAGGGCTAAGTGCCCGATGCTCCTCCTAGGTAGGTACCTCTTCTAATCTAGCAACTAACTACACCATTGTAAACACCCAATGGGTTAGTAAACAAATTGACTAGGGCATCAACCCCATAGGTAAGAACACCAAGGCAACACTTTAATATTAAACATCCACCCCAATTGAGCCATCCATATGCCCACAAAGCATCATGAAGGAGCTATGAGATATAGTGCTCTCCTAACAAGAGAAAAAACATCGTTACCGACCAAACGAGAAAATGACCTAGTACTCGTTTTTTTGAGGTAGCAAAAAATCACTCAATTTTGAAAAGTGGCGATTCAGAATAAAAATTTTGTTTTGGACCATATTTTTGGCACTTTAAAGTTTCTTATGTATCAAGTATGAACATTTGTTTTTAAATGTTAGTGATTTTCATTGATTTTGAAAAGTGTTGATGCAACATCAACACAAATTTTTTTAGAGGACTTATTTTTGACACTTTAATTTTTTATTTATGTATCTAGTATGAACATTTTTTTTTTTTTTGTTAGTGATTTTCATGCTGATTTTGAAAAGTGTTGATGGTCAACACAAATTTTTTTAGAGGGCTTATTTTTTACACTTTAAATTTTTTTATGTATCTAGTATGAACATTTTTTTTTGTTAGGGATTTTCATGCTGAATTTGAAAAGTGTTGATGCAGCATCAACACAATTTTGTTTAGAAGACTTATTTTTGACACTTTAAA
>APFE030328769.1:77330-92326 GCA_000404065.3 Pinus taeda
TGTTTTTCTAAGTCATTAATATTTTATCTTTAACGCCAAGGTTGAAAACAATTATAAGTATTTTTTCTCAAGTTCATGCGTGAAAATTGTTGGAAATTTAAAGATTTTCAGAGTCATGATATTTTATTTTTAATGTCATTATTAAAAAATATTGAAACATTATTCGAGCATCAACATTTTATTCCTCAGGGTGTTTTTTGCACACAAAAATTTGGTTAAAATTTGGTTTTTACTGCCTTTTCTAAAAAATGTTGAAAACGTACCCAAAAAAATGTTATTCCACATCAACACTTTTTGTTTTGAGCCTATTTTTTCATGTTTTTTTGGGGTTTTTGGGCTAGAGTACCCGTTTTGAGGTAATAGTTCTTGTTTGATCGGTAACTATGTTTTTTTGGAGTTTTTGGGCCAGAGTACCCATTTTGAGGTAATAGTTCTTGTTTGATCAGTAACTATGTTAAAAAACACTTTTGTAGTAACCCCAAAAATTAACACCAACTTGATGTTCAAAAAGCGAATGTTTGAATTCAATGTCCTATCACACCCTACCCTCTCCCGCTTGCTTAGCAATTTCAACAACAACAAGAAACTCTTAATCTATTCTAGAATCAAAGTACATACACTTTAATAAAACCTGGAAATCTCCTAGATCATAATAAACTAGGCTATGACACCATGTTCAAGAGGAGCAAAAACCTATATGTGCATTGAAACTATTCCATAGTGCTTCCACTTTCGAAGTTCTTATCATGTAGTTTCAGATTTTATTTTGAAACTTTCATTATTTTATTGGTTGCACCATTCTTAACACTTTTCATGCTAATTTGACATATTAAGGGCCAAAATTGTAAAGTGCTGTCACAAAAATTTTGAAGATAATATGGTAGATTTACAGTTTAATTCTACAATAAGTAAAATAAATCAAAATCTGGTTTATGCTTGGAAAAGTGTGCCTGAAGGGATGAAAATTGGTGGCATATGCTTAATATATTTTCTCTTGGATTACCTAACATGTTGGGGTTGTTGAGAAGTGGATTATGGTTCGTTGTTGTTGTAATGGAGAACTGAATTTTTGTCCCAAGATCCAAGGGCTAAGTGCCTGATGCTCCTCCTAGGTAGGTACCTCTTCTAATCTAGCAACTAACTACCCCATTGTACACACCCAATGGATTAGTAAACAAATTGACTAGGGCATCAACTCCATAGGCAAGAACACCAAGGCAACACTCTAATGTCAAACATCCGCCCGAATTGAGCCATATGTATGCCCACAAAGCATCATCAAGGAGCTATGAGATATAGTGCTCTCCTAATAAGAGAAAAAACACTTTTGCAGTAACCCCAAAAGATAACACCAACTTGATGTTCAAAAAGGGAATGTTTGAATTCAATGTCATCTCCCCCCCTCCCCCCCTTGCTTAACAATGTCAACAACAACAAGAAACTCTTAATCTAGAATCAAAGTACATACACTTTAATAAAAACCTGTAAATCTCCCAGATCATAATAAACTAGGCTCTGACACCATGTTCGAGAGGAGAAAAAATTGATATCTGCATCGAAACTATTCCATAGTGCTTCTACTTTTGGAGATCTTATCATATAGTTTCACATTTTAATTTGCAACCTTTCATTGTTTTCATGGTTGCACCATTTTTCACACTTTTCATACTAATTTGACATATTAAAGACCAAAATTGTGAAGTGCTTTCACAAAATTTTTGAAGATAATATGGCAAATTTACTGTTGTAAATTTGCAGTAAGTAAAATAAATTCAAATCTGGTTTATGCTTGGAAAAGTGTGCCTAAAGGGATGAAAATTGGTGGCATATGCTTGGTATCTTTTCTCTTGGATTACCTAACGTATTGGGGTAGTTGAGAAGTGAATTATGGTCCAGTGTTGTTGTTATTGAGAATTGAATTTTTGTCCCAAGCTCGAAGGGATAAGTGCCCAATGCTCCTCCTAGGTACGTACCTCTTCTAATCTAGCAACTAACTACCCCATTGTCCACACCCAATGGGATAGTCAACAAATTGACTAGGGAATCAACCCCATAGGTAAGAACAACAAGGTAGCACTCTAATTTCAAGCATCCACCCCAATTGAGCCATCCATATGCCCATAGAGAATCATCAAGGAGCTAGGAGATATAGTTCTCCCCTAACAAGAGAAAAAACACTTTTGCAGTAACCCCAAAAGTTAACACCGACTTGATTTTTAGAAATACAACCAACTCCATAACATACTATATGCATCCACCACTAAAATAATACGTGAACATTTGGACTCATGACATCACAATGGAAGCTCCATAATATTAAAAGGTGGATAGCCCATGTGATAAATAGTGCATCCTTCATAACCCATGGGCTAGGCATGTTTACCCACAACTCCATGAAATAGTGATGTACAACCCCAATTAATATGATATTGTTTCTATGAAAAGAAATGTGTCGTGGATAAAGAGTGGGGCCAACCATATGTATGGGCAGATCAAACCAAGGGTACTACTATGGCATATAATGTGCAAGATATAGTAGAAGTTGTAAAGTATGTGCCCACCATGGTATAAAAATGGATTGCCTTCACCAAAATAATAATATTTTATTTCGACATGTGACAATATAACCCCAAAAATAAATAAAGAAAACAAAGGGGAGTTTTCCAAACACTTTCCTCAAAAGTAATCTAATCCTTGCCAACATGTGATGACCATAGGAAACATATCAATAAGTTTTAGGGAACCTAAACAAACAAACTCAAATATCACCCCACCTATGTCTCACCAAGTGTCAAGTGATGATTAACAACATTAAGAGAAGGGGAACATGTGGAGTGCACCCTTCTAACCAATCAACCAATGATTTATCATCACCACCATAGTCAACCCTAGATAGGAAATAGAGCACTTAATTAGTGGTGGAAGCCTTCAAGTTGTGAGGAATAGACTAATCATGAAAAATAGAAAAATGGATATGTCTATGAAGTTTTCCATCTTTGTCAAACCAATACTTCACGGGGTAGAGGTCTAGGATAGTGCCAGATGGTGTGGGGGTAAGAGTCAAGTGAAGCTTCTTGTTACTCATCAAAATGCATTTCCATTTTGGGGCGTTCATTCCAGTAGTTCAGTGATTAGGATGTGCATCTTGGAGGTGGAGACCAAGCTGGGATTTTTCATTGGATTTTAATGGAATCAAATGTGGAAGATGAACATGATAAAATGACTTCCTGTAGGGCTTGATGTAGTGATTTTGCTGGAGTAGCGAAGAATGAGATCTTAGGCTTGTTCCTATCATGCTTCCTAATTATATCTACATGTTTGAATGACTCCTAAAATGAGTCCAAAATTAGGTTTCTTTGGCCATCCTGTACCAGTTGATCAACTGAAGGTGAGTATTTTATGGGGTTGTACCACTAGTTGTGCATTCCATCATTAAGTCTGCCAATATATTGTTAAACAATCTTATGAGAGCAAGTATGGAAGATTTTGGAATTTCCAAAAAACAAATATTTTATGGTCAAAATTCCAGCCTCAAGGAAACATATGATGACAATGACTATCTGTCAATAAACACCTTTTACATCATAAAATAATATATACAACTTTAGTCTATTTCTAAGAAAACTAGGTACATATGACAATTCAAATACGAATATGGAGTTGTTTGTTAGAGCTCCCTTCTTGGGTTGTATGGAATTTTACAAAGGGTTGTAATAGCATAATTTCAATCTATCAAGGGATGGAAATTCATTATCTCATCTCATAGCTGAGGAAGCACTAGTTGATTTTTCAACTTCAATGGCAGACCTAAAAAGGAACTTATTTGTTGATGCTTGTCCAGTTGCATTGTTTAGTGGTTCTTACGTGGAATGTTAGTTGTCTAGATGAGATTATAATATCCACAGGGGAACTGAATACATCACCATTGCAGTTTGAAGGAATTGTACCATCTAATATATTCCATGATCTCGTTTCCAATGATTTCAAGTAGGAAAAGGAGAACTTTTTCAAAATGATATGAGAATCATGGAAGACATGGATACTTACGGTGAAAAGATGAAGGGTTGTGCGAGAATTTTGACATGAGCAGTGATTTGAATAACACATACAAAAATATCAAAATATAGTAACCATGTTGTGATGGAATATCCATATTTGGATAGTTTCTTCATGCTATTGTCTACCTACCCAATAAGAGAGGTCTGAAAAAGTGATTGACATTTTGGTGTTAGTGGCTTTTATAACTATATAGGAGAAGAATATGTAATGATTTCAATGTTGATCCTCATGGAAAAAATGGGTGGAATTGGTAGGCTTTTATGGAGATGTCTATACCGATTCCTAGAATCTAGAGAGTAGAATTTCCCACAATTTACTTTTAAGTCTCCAAATAAAGTCCCTGTTGATGGGACAAAAATGTACCACCAATGACTAAGGGGTATCCCCGATGTGAATTCCCAATTAGACCTTACACTGTTTGGGACAGGAGCCCCATCCGGTATGTGTGCCCGACTGCCACCACGAATGTTTTCTTCTCTTGGTTATCAAATGAGAAGGTGCCAAAGTGGGGCGGGAATGAAGTTCTTATGCAGCGAAACAAAATTAGACCAAGATTGACAAATTATAGAAAGAGGTTTAAACAAGTCACAACAATGATAGGAAGAGATGAATGATGAGGATTATTAGTTAGCTAAAACCCCATCGGACATAATAAACAAGAACATGTCGGAGGTCAATTGTGAAGTAGTTCACAGTAGGTCACCGATATGGCAAGGAACAAGTAAACACAGATTCTAAAGCGAAACATACATGCAACCACTATGTATTAGTACATAACATCTCACATATATGAAAGCACTCATACAGATATGGTGATGTACCAGATAGCTAATACAACCACCATGAGTCAGCATGGGAATTAGTGGAAAGGGAAAAGAAAACATCTAAATAATATTGCTACAACTTCAAATACATATCATGCAACTGGTCAATACGCAGTAGTGGAACATGTCATTGCCCGGTGTCAAACCCTTAGCCCTACTACAACGCCACTCTCCTAGCTACCAAGAGATGAGTGTCCTTAGCTCCCAAGCATCAATCAACTATCTCTATTGCCCTCAACTCAAGTGCTAAATTATTTTGAGTGTGGGATGAGGGCATATTTATAGAGGTTAGGTGACCTTTCACCTACCATGACCTTTGGCCTTCCCTCATGCCCTTTAAAATACCTTCATGCTTATTGGGTTTCCTAAGTACTCTCTCATGCCTATTACCTAGCACATGATTAATTACTCTCAGCTTAGCTGTTGCCATTATAGGAGAACATTTACATTATGATAAAAAGTAGAAGAAGGTGTAGAGGGTTGTTGTAGACCCTAAAATAGTTATCACCAAGGCAGTTGCTAGAGTACAAGACCAAATTGTGTGGTTCCTTGGCTACACAGAATGCCATTGCGGTTGCCATCATGTCTCCGTCAACCATGCTGATCTGACTTATTTATTGGTCGGATATCCTAGTTGTAGGTCTTCCCATATGTAACCTAGATCTCTCCTCATAGGTCGAAGTCCTCACCCTCTTGTACCCTCTTCCTTTCTTTTCTTTGCGATCTGCCATTAAGATTGGCACAATGTGTAAGATTTCTTAACTTCTTCGCATAGACCAGTATTCTCATCCCTCTCCATGCCTGCAAGAAAATAACATTGGTCAAGCACATTTATAACAAATATGATACTAGAAATACAATTAATTTGATTGAAATGATGGTATTTATAAATAATTAATTGAGACCCCTGTGTGGTTAATCGTTGGGCCACAGACTTGTCAATGCATGTGGCCTTGGGGGTGGTTTTCTATAGGGTCTCCTCATACCTCTGCCGAGGAAATTTTGGAGAGATGTAGTTTGTCGATATTCTTTCGAATGTCATGTGACATATTAGTTCAGTCAAACCTCAGGAAGCTCACACAGTCCCAATGGAAACTCCATATTAATCTTTATGTAAACTAAAACAGCTTCTCATCCTTCGAAGTCGCAAGGTACGTGTGCGAGCTAGGGACAGGTAGCAAAAGAATGCGACTAGCAGGAAGGTCGCATAATCGCAGACATCCTTTATGTTGCATACCTTGGTCATTTTTCACAGGTCAATGACGCGAATCTATGACCTGGAGAGGGATGGCATAAAAATTAAGAGAATTTGGTGAAGGTCGCATAATCGCAGTGCTCTGTGGGTCTCATTCCTGAGCTAGAGTCTAAATTGTGATCTTGCGACCTGAGAAGGAATTGCAACTTGATGAGAGCTGCCTCATATGTGTTGAAAATACTTCCTTGAATGAAGAACACTTTGCAAATTTAGAAGGCCAAGACTCTACATTGGCCTTATGGAAAGGATCGACCAATTAAGCATTCCACCATTTTAGTCATCGCAACCGTGCAGGTTGCATCCCATGTCACGAAGCTAGTCACATTTTCTGGTCGTTTATTACGGTTCCAAAATGCAACCTTGCAACTTATAAGGAGGTTCCATGGTCGCACTCCATGCAGGTCACATTACAATGCTACACCCCTCCACTTCTATCCTACAACTTCTTGACTCACATGTATCATGCCTATTACGAATTCATGGGCATGGCCAACTTGATGAAGGCGAAGTCTACTGTTTCATGTCTCTTGAAATAAACCAGTGCCACAAAAATCGTTGGCTCAACAACTTTAAAACTTTGTTTACAAATAGAATGTGTAACCTTTGAATGCTCCTCTACTAGTGTAAATGGGGAGATTTCATCATCACATCAAATGCATGGGCCATCATCTTCTTTCCCTTTGCAGATTTCAGACCACTTATTGGATAGCGCATTCAAGTTCAAGGTCTAGTGCCTGTAGACAGTTTCGATAGGCTCCATTACCTACTTGGACTATGATCTCATCACTGCCCTCTGTGTGCATTATTGGCCACTGGAACTATGCGGAGACATTGCAATTCTGGGAATATGGGCCTCTGCTGCAATGCCTTGCTGTGTCTTTTGGAAATATCTCCCCTTACAAAGCCTTTTAATGTGTTAAATGTGCTTTTGGGGAGTGTATTTAGTTCCTTATTATGGCATGGAACCTGTCTTCGTGGATGACTAAAGACAACATTAGGTCAAGCAGATGTGCAAGTCACAACTAGGACACTTTGGCTAGCGAAGCAGTTGTTGAGACAAATAATCAATACTGATATTTTCATTGAGAATTATATCATGAAAAATGTTATTATCAAGGATTCGCTGGCACTTTTGGCGTAATGCTAATGGCATGCGTTCCATGAGCACAACCATCACATTGGCTTTCCATAATTGTATGCCATATATGCCAACCTCATGGGCTTCATTCTTTTCCTCCCTATAAACCTTCTCTTCCACAACATGTGCATTGACTTATGTGTGTAGGGTTATGTATGATATCGTTGCTCTAAAAATTCCGTGCATTAGTCAATGTCAAAAATAAGCTGCTTACGCTAAATAAGGCAATGATTTTTCCAGTCAAATATTTAACCTTAGATGTCCAATAATGCACATGTGTATTCTAAATAGAAAATGTAAGAACTTTTGGTGGCCCTAAGACCTTCGGAGTCATCATAATCAAAAATTTGTTGGGGTCATGATTTTACAGCCCTGAATGACTTGTAACCACAACCTACATGTGCCTAGTGAAAAGAATCTTCGGGGATGAGGAATTACTAGGTCATTTGGGGTTTACTAAGTGTGTGGAAAAATAACACCTACCAAAACTTTAACATAATTTAGAGGAAACCCTGATCGTCAATCTCATGATATCTCTCCCTATGCAATGTTAGTAGGGAATGGGGCTTGGGGGGCATGTGAGGACTCTAATACCTAATCAAAGAATCTGTCCACAATAAAAAAATAAAAACGAATTCATCAATGCGATATGTATTATGTGAGTAGGGTGTCAAAAGAGTTTCATAGGAAGGGTTGTATGGAGCGTAACCGGTTGAAAGTCTTATCGAAAACCCTAACAACTTGGGGCAAGAAGTGGGGTACCCAAAATTTTGGTTACCACCCAAACTTTTGGGTGGTGTTGTAGCAACAACAACAATTGGTGAAGCACTGGCAGAATCTAGTAACTTTTTCAACACCCTTGTAATAGTCTGAGTGTGCACAATGATGCAAGAAAATACCAAAAAAATGCCATGGGCACCTCTTGCGTTGCTTTGAACTTTGCAGGTATGCCTTCTCTTCATGTCTCAGCTAGGTATTGCTGGTCAGTAATGCCCATTCGATAGTTCACACATGACGGTAGTTGATGATGGTGCAAAGAACAGGGCAGAGGGTTGATTGATTTCATAATTTTAAAAGTAAGTTTCTAGTGTTGCTCCACTGCCAGCGGGTCTCGACAGTACCCTGGTGGAGTCACTTCAAGAAATCACAAACGTTGTTTTGCTGCCAGTGATCCTGGTGAGCACCCCGGTGGAGTTGTTGTATTACCTCTCTACATAGGATTCCTTTCTCGATCCTTTACCCTTTATTTGGTTTTTTTTTCTTTTACATGTCCATTTGCAATTATTTCTGGGTGTTCATTGCATCAGGGTGGATGAGGGATATTGACCTATTTTACTAGCAAGAGAGGTTGTTTCTTGTTTGACATAAACTAAGAAATATCTTGATTTAGGTTTGCCCTCATGCCAAGCTTCCACATCTCATTTCCAGTCAGCAAGTGAACAATAACAAAAGTCATTTAAACAATGAAGACCACGCTGAGCACTAGGTTTAGGTTATGGGTATAGGTCATTTAAACATCTTAGGGTTCCCCATGAGACATTTGTTCTTATCTTCCCTGTTAAAAAATTAGACACGTAGGAGAGATATTAAGGACAAAAATTTGATGACTGAATCTAAGAGGCTACCCATGGGTGTAACCATCACAACTTCACACCATCATTAGGGCTAGGGTTTTGGTCCTAGGGTTAAGGTGATCAGGAAACTCTCATAGGACTCTGGAACATGTGTGAAGAGGATGAAGCAATGGACCTTGGAGAGAAAGAAAAAGGTGTGAGAAAGCTATTTGAGGCACCACATGTTTGAAAACTTCAAGTTCATGAAGGCTCATGCATCGACATGCAACATGGAGGAATTTCCAAGGTAGGTAAAAGGTGAGTGTGTGCGAAGCGAGAAGGAAAGGATATGATGCAATGCAACAAACATGGCTAATGATGCAATGTAATGCTAAGTGAAAAAGAGATCAACCGATTGGATTTAAAGGGAAAATGAAATTCATATGCAGAGATTTCATGAATGTCATGCAACAATAAAAATGTAAGGACACGAGTGCACAAATAACAAGCAGGGAACTAACTACCTATAGTAAAGAAAATGAAGCATGACAAATTTAACTGATAAAGCAAATTCTAATAAGACAACTGATAAGTAAAACTAAAACCTAACTAGTCTAAACCCTAAATCATAATTTAACCAAAGCATAGGTCCAGTTATGTGAAATCAAACTTCCAATGTAGCCACCGCAACAATTGTGAACCTGCAAAAACAAAGATGATGGCAATTAGAATTTGTGGAAAGAGTTGTGAAAAAACTAACATGCTTACCTGTAAAGCATGCGCAACAGAAAGAATATCTTGCCCACCTATAGGGAAACATTTCAGAGAAGAACTTTCAAGGAAAAATGCAACCCAATCCTTGTAAATCAAACCACGAACATGAAATTTATAGTCACCTAGCCATAACATACATTTGTTTATGCTTAACCCTAAATCCAATGCAAGTAAGGCAAGATGTTGTTGGCTAGTGAAGGAGTCTGCCAGATTAATTCGATCAACAACCCTATCATAATGTAGAGGATGTTCAACTTGATAGCCCTAAAGAGAGGGGCCTCTATCAAGTGTCACTACGATCCGTGAGGATTCAAACATAGAAACCCTAATTTTAGGAACCCTAGTGTTAAATCATTCATAGACTTTGTCAAGGATGTGGGGACCTGACATAACCATCAGTGGAAGCTGAAGTGCCTCATCATCCTAGCCAACCTCTGAACCTTCAAACAACATCCCATCTAATATTGGTAGCTTCACAAGATTTGTATATGGGTTTATATGGTTATCATTGGTTGCGACTAAACAACTCTCAGTGAAAATATTGTGGCTTGGATCCATTGTCTGAATGTTGACAGATGGGAAACTCGACAAATGAAACTCTTTAGATTCCCAAGAATGAGCTGAATCAACTGCAAGAGTGTCAGGCAAAAGGGAGATCAGGCGATTGGCACCTTCCAATATAGGAGATTGAAAGGTATCATTTGATTGTGTATGTTGATAGACTATATTGGTTGGGAGACAATAGAAAAGATTCGAGATAATGGGCAAAGCACTCCCTTCATCAAACAAATTAGGATATAGAGTCTGATGCACATCAGTTGAAAGGTGATGGGAATATTTGCTCAAAGAGACATTGCTCGAATCATAGGGTTTCCAAGATGAGCTCGCATCTGGCAGGATGATGCTGAGAGGAGCGTGATGTGCAGAAACCATAATTTCAGAAACCCTAATTTGACTTGGTTCAGGGTTCTCATCAGAAACGTGAGAACTTGACATAACCATCAACAGAATATGAAGTGCCTCAACTTCTTGATAAGTCCCTAAATGTTCGAAACGTGGGTTAGAAAAATATGGTGGCTTCATAGGATCAATCGACAGACACATAGTATAATCAGCAGAGGCAAGAGCGAATAAATTTCTAGAAAAATGAGAATCAATGAAACCACCAGTTTGATCAAGTTGGGTATCTAATACATAAGGCTCTTCTTGGCTTGGGGGTGAAGTGGGATTAATGAGGGAACCAACTTGAGCTGGGCAAGACGTAGGGCCCTCTTCTTCACTTGTTAAATACTATGAGTGGCAAAGATCAGGCATAAGGGATTCAAAATCTGCATCCTTTGACTGTGAAACCTCACCCCCATGCACATCATTGCAATTACTGCAAGCGAGATAAAGATATGAATGATCTAAAAGAACCGCTAGTGTAGTAGACCCATGGACTAAATCAGGGTAGAGTGGATGCATAGGGTTATGTTGATGGAACCCCAATTGAGTCCATTCAACATACATCTCACTATATTATGGGATCTCATTCACTTGTGCATGGGGAAGAGATGTTATGTGATTTTCATATTCAAGACCAAAATAATGTATGAGGGATTTAGAGGCGAGGCCATTAGATCCAATTCCTAGAAAGCACTATTCATTGTTTGAACCATTTATGACCACAATCTTATTATGTAACAAGTCAAGAGGAGGATGAGAAATCCCACAAACATTAATCTCCTCCTCGGGGGGTTGAGGTTGTTCCAGATTCAGAGAGGTAGGCAAAACAAAATTATGGGTAGAATCTGGACATTTTGTAATCTGCAAATTATGATGATACTCATGTGAAACAGGACTTGTTTCTAATTGAAAATGTTGTAAAGAAACGAGAACCAATCATTGAAAATTTATATTCAAACACGCCCAGTCGACATCACTTTCAGGAAATTCAAAACAAAGATGCACATATCTGAAAGAAAAGTCCTCCAAAGATTCTTTAGGTTTCATCCTAAGATCATTTATCCTCTTTAACACATCTTAAAAATCGTACTTGTCAAATGCTTTTGGAGCTTACTGACGAGTTGCTCGAATGAATGAATGGATGTCATTGGCAATGTGTGGCACCATTGCCTGGTGTGACCTTCAAGGGTGGGAGAAAAACACATAAGTGAACACTTCATCATCAATCTCAAATTATTCAAAAAACTCAAGGAAGTCAGAAATGTGTTTGACTAAAGGTGCTCCATCCTCACCATCAAATGTTAACAGAGACAAGTGATGTATCTTCTCCTCGGGGATGGAAAATCGAAAAATAGACAAACCAGAAAAACACCCCAGAGTGAGATTTTTGTCAGAGCCATTAATAGATATGAGACTAAGCTGCAGGCTCCAAGGGCTCAACTTGTCATTTGGCCCTTCTTCTAGTGCCAATTTTTTGACGGGCCAGAATTGTACCTCCAATGACTAAGGGGTCTCCCCAGTGTGAAGTCCCAATTAGACCTTACACTGTTTTGGATAGGAGCCGCATCAAGTATGTGGGCCCGACTTCTGCCATGAATGTTTTCTGCTCTTGGTTATCAAATGAGAAGGTGCCAAAGTGGGGCAGGAATGAAGTGCTCGAGCAGCGAAACAAAATCAGACCAAGATTGACAAATTGCAAAAAGAGGTTTAAACAAGTCATAACAATGATAAGAAGAGATGAATGATGAGGACAATTAGTTAGCTAAAACCACATTGGACATAAAAAAAAAAGAACATGTCAGAGGTCAATTGCTATGTAGTTCACAATAGGTCACCGCCATGGCAAGGAACAAGTAAACACATATTCTAAAGCAAAGCATACATGCAACCACTATGTATCAGTACATAACATCTCGCATATATGAAAGCTCTCATACAGATATAGTGAGGTGCCAAACAACTAATATAACCACCATGAGATAGCATGGGAATCAGTGCAAAGGGAAAAAGAAAACATCTTATTAATATTGTTGCAACTTCAAATACATATTATGCAACTGGTCAATACCCAGTAGTGGAACATGGACTATTCATACCATCGCCTAGTGTCAAAACCCTAGCCCTACTGTAAACCCACTCTCCTAGATACCAAGAGATGAGTGGCCTTAGCTCTCAAGCATCAATCAACTATCTCTATTACCCTCAACTCAAGTGCTAAAGTCTTTTGAGTGAGGGATGAGGGAACATTTATATAGGCCAAGTGACCTTTCACCTACCGTGACCTTTTGCCTTCCCCCATGCCATTTCAACTACCTTCATGTCTATTGAAATTCCTCGATACTCTCTCACACCTACTGCCTAGCACATGCTTAATTTATCTCAGCTTAGTTGCTGGCATTATAGGAGAACATTCACATTATGATAAAAAGAATAAGAAGGTGCAGAGGGTTCTTTTAGACCCTAAAATTCTTATCACCAAGGCGGTTGCTAGAGTACAAGACCAAATTGTGTGGTTCCTTCACTGCACATAATGCCATTGCAGTTTCCGTCGTGTCTCGATCAACCATGCCGAGCCAACTTATTTACTGGTCAGACATCCTAGCTGCAAGTCTTCCCATATGTAACCCTAGATCTCTTCTCATAGGTCGGAGTCCTCACCCTCCTATATCCTCTTCCTTGCTTTTCCTTGTGATCTGCCATTAAGATTAGCACAATGAGTAAGATTGCTTGACTTCTTCACATAGACCAATATTCTTATCCCTCTCCATGCCTGCAAGAAAATAACATTGGTCAAGCACATTTATAACAAAGACAATACTAGAAATACAATTAATTGATTGAAAGGATGGTATTTATAAATAATTAATTGAGACCCCTGTGTGGTCAATCGTTGGGCCATATTATTATCAATGCATGTGGCCTTGAGGGGTGGTTTTCTTTAGGGTCTCCTCACTCCTCTGCCGAGGAAATTTTGGAGAGATGCAGTTTGTCGATATTCATTCCAATGTGATGGCACATATTATATAGGTTAAACCTCAGTGATTCCTTAAAGTCCCAATGGTAACTCCATATTAATATTGACGTAAACTAAAACAACTTCTCATCCTCCGAAGTCGCAAGGTATGTGTGCAAGCTAGGGACCGACAACAAAAGAATGTGACTAGCACGAAGGTCACATAATCGCAGACATCCTCTAGGTCGCATACCTTGGTTATTGGTCACGAGTCAATCATGCGAATTTGTGACTTGTAAAGGGATGGCACAGAAATGAAGTGACTTTGGTGAAGTTCGCATGCTCACAGTGCTCTATGGTTTGCATTCCTAAGCTGGAGCCTAAATTGCCATCTTGCGACCTGAGGAGAAGTTGCAACTTGATGAGAGCTGCATCATATGTGTTGAAAAGACTTCGTTGACTGAAGAACACTTTGCAGATTTAAGAGGCTGAGACTATACACTAGCCTTGTGGAAAGGGTCAACCAATTAAGCATTCCACCATTTTAGTTATTGCAATTGTGCAGGTCGCATCCCATATCACGAAGCTAGTCACATTTTCTGGTCGTTTATTGTGGTTCCAAGATGCGACCTTGCGACTTATAAGGAGGTCCCGTGGTTGCACTCCATGTAGGTCACACTATGGAGTTACACGCTTCTGCTTCTGTCCCTCAACTTCTCGGCTGACATGTATCATGCCTATTTGTTATAAGGGAATAATGTCCATACGGATGCTGCTATTCCCACTAAGATGGGTGGCTATCTTAGAAACAAACAATAAAAGTCTACTATTGATTCCTTTTATGAATATAGATGAGAGGAGAACCAAGAGGGCCAACCTGAGTCTTGCGCTCAATTTCCTCCCTTTCTTGATAGAGTTTTGCCACTTTCTCTTTGTCTACTTAGCTTCAAAAGGACCTGTAGAATCACAGCAACATGTTACTATGCAAGAAACAAGGATCTAAGTTCATAAATAATGCAGGATCATATGTACATTAACCATATTCAAGCATATATAAACAGTACACAAGAATATGGAAGGAAACAAGAATAGCTTTATTTAGATAAAAAGTAGCAAGAGGATTACAACCATGAGCTCTGACCCAGCATCATCCTCTAGCTAAGAAGCCCTTCTTCACCTCAAGCAAAGCAAAATCACCCAACACTGTTAATGTACACCCGAATACCAACAACACTTTTCTATAAGTCACAAAATTCCAGCCTCTGGATCTCTTTGATGAGGGATCCATATATAGATGATTACAGAGAGGTGAGTCATCTTTTGGGATCTTGATTAGTGTCATCTCTCTGATAGTTCCTGCTTCCACTTGGAGAATGAAGATCGCTTACTCATCCCTGGTCGAAAATGGAGTGGCAAGTGTCAGAGGGGAAGCTTCTGGAAGATTCCATGATCTTCCACCTCACATTTTTTTCCTTGCCATTTGTCCATTCTCGAC
>APFE030328789.1:4564-37260 GCA_000404065.3 Pinus taeda
TATTGTTATTTTAATTATTATTATACTGGGGGGTTAATTTTCTGATTAGGGGAAGCCAGCTTCCACTAATCTCCATGCTGTTGTCTCTGTTGAGATTTTGCGGGTGTTTGATAATCTCCAGGGCTTCTCTGATCTTACGTTTATGCTGCTGATCCTCCCTGGCGATAATGGAGCCGCTTTCCAATAAGACATGGTGCTTGGTTTTCGACGAGTGTTCTGTAAGGGCGGAGGAGCGAGACCTTTCATTTTTAGTATCAGCCCCATGTTCTTTGAGTCTGGTTTGCAGAGAGCGACCGGTTTCACCAATGTAGCTCTTCCCACATGAGCAATCGATTTTATGGACCCCTTTAAGTTGATTTTTATCAATGCTATCTTTAACTGATCTCATACTTTGTCTGATAGTCCCAGGGGCTGAGAATTGCGTGCTAATGTTTTTTCTTCTTAGGACCTTCGCCATCTTATCTGTGACTCCATGAATGTAAGGAAGAAAAACCCTACCACCTTCAGGTTGATCTCTGGTCTTATGTTCATGAGATAATAATCTTTCCTCTTTGCTTTCCTCATCTCTATTTATTCCCTAATCAGCTGCTCTTCTTCTATCAAGCTTCAAGTTGCCCTGATGATGGATCCCAGTTGGGATTCGAAACGTTGGTAGAAGAATCTTATTACTGTGGAATCTCCGATGTCTGAATCAAAAATATTACACCACAGAAGTCTCAAATCCAGGAACAATAGTCATCGCATAAGACCAACTGCGACCCAAAACAAGGTTGTAATCCAGAGGGGCATCAACCACCTCCACATCTAGATTAATAGTTTTTCCTTCTATCCCTATAGGTAAATCCTGCAAAATGCCATAAGGATGAAACCCTCAGCCATCAAAAGCCTTCAAAATCGTTGGGGATTGGTTAAGTGTCAGAGAACCAAGAGATTTCCAACACGAAATCGACATAATACACGTTGAAGTTCCCTCATCAATCACAGTTTGAAAGCAAGGCCTATTTTTGACTAACACTGGGATCAGGAAAGCCATTTGATGAGGTAAACAAGGTGTACTATTTTCTAAATCAAAGATTATAAGATTGGAATCCTGGAGATCAACGACTCCTATAGTAGACAAAAGCAATTTATGTTGTGTTGGAAATGATTGCAGCACTTCCAAAGATGACATTGTTGAAGGAGATATAGCTAAATCTTCAACAATGATATAGTTCTGAATAGCTCTCGCATGTGGATTGAAAGTTGACTTGCGAAGTATACCTTTAGCAGGCGGTTTTATTACTAAGTCTGGATTAGGTTTCTGGATCTGTAGGGGATCGGAACCAGGAGGAGTTGAAGTTGATGGGTTTGAACTAGAAGATTTTGGTTCGTTACCACCAACAGGATTCTTACTTCCATAATCTTGCGATCGCGTCGCAATCATGACATGGGACAACATCATAATTGGTTCTTCTGAGGCATTTGAGGAAGAACCTATCATCTTACTATCCTGAGTGGGGAAAGGATCCTTCAAGACAGCGGGCATTTGAGAACCTTTGACGATTTTTGAAACCTTAGCTCGATGTGGAAAATCTCTTGTAAAGTGCTCCTTGTCACAGATGAGACAAGGATACCGAGGTTTACGTTTCTCGTCAGTAGATTCAGTTTCTTTTGGTTTCTCTTTTGCATTTTGTTTATTTTTCTTCTTCCCTCTCTTTTTACCGCCAGATTTGGATTTGGCGGTAGAAGATTCTACAACATGAATATCGGCAGGAACTTCAGCGGAAGCTTCTCCTGTCGGGGAATCTAGTAAAGTTATAATAGGAGAAGAATACTTTGCAAATTTCTTCTTACTTTTGGTATTAACTCTACCAATCATACCATCAGCAGCATGAGACCCTGAAGGAGTTGCATTTATTTGATTTTTCTTGGGAAGATTGGGGATTTTTTCCTGTAAAGTACACGACTGCGTATAAACTAAGTCAAGGTACTGAGCTTGAGTAATTACTTGCTCTTCAGTAACGACTCCTGCCTTAGCAACATCCTCAGTGATTTTTGGTAATAAGGATTTAACAAACCATTCTGCCAAAATTTGATCCGGGATATAAACTTTCACTAAACGTCGTCGATGTCGCCATTCATGAATATGGTCTGAAATATATGTAGATTTTGACTATTTTAATGAAGTTAATAATTATGTGCCATTGTCATATCTGACAGGCAAGTAAAAATGAGTTAAGAACGAAGTAGCTAACTGACTAAAATTATAAAAAGAGCTTTGTGGCAACTCAATGTACCACTTAGTTGCGAGACCAATCAGAGTGCATTGAAAAATCCTTAAACAAATTGAATCATCTATAATGGAATTTGATGCACACCAGAGGTGATAGGTCATCACATGGTTCGACGAATCCTCTCCAGGTTTTCCTTCAAACTTGGGAATATCACTGGGCAACTTATTAGGCATTAACGGCCAGTACAGAAGATAATTAATTGGATGGGTCATAAGGCGCGACAAGTCGTGTAAATCCAAAGTTTCGATGAACGGTAACTGACGGTTAGGATCTCGAAAACTTTGGGCCACAAGACTAGCTCCAGGAGGAGGATACCCAAGATAACCTGGAATTGGATTTGCATTCAGAATATTATATCCTCCTAGAAAACCAGGATTAACCAGACCAAACTGGGGTGGTTGAGGTTGCGGTTGTTGATATGTATACCCAGGGTATGGTTGATACTGATAAAATTGGGTTTGCATAGTAGGATCGTATTGATACTGTCCCTGGTACAGTTCATAAGTAAATTGAGGTTGACTTGTGACAACCATACTTGGGCTAGGTTGTCCTACAGGCATCTGAACTGAAGTCTGGATTGTAGGTCCAGACTGGGGTACAGAGGTCGAGGAGTTGAAACAGGAACAGTAAAAACTAGAGCTGTCGATACTCCAGAAGAAGGTGGGGTAGATTGAACAGAAGCTGCATTAGTTGTAGCAGTTGATTGAGGTGGAGTTCGAGGCGAACTAGGCCCAAGCTGATAAACTACACCAGGTGCAAAGGTTTGGATAGTAGACTGGACGGGTTGCTAGGTTGAACGAGAAACCATGGGTTGTCTAGGTTGAGATGACAGCTGCACATTGGGTTGCAAAATCTGTTGAGTTTGATATGGATCCCACACCATATTCATTCCCGGGTAAGGGCCCATAACAGGTTGAGCATATTGAGGACCATAACCAGGTTGAGTTTAGGACTGATAATTTCTAGTTCCTTGAACAAAATATTGACCAAAAGGTGGTTGGAAACCTTGAGATTGGTATTGACCTTGAGGTTGATAACCTTGAGGCAGGTACTGATATTGGGGTTGACCGTGAGGTATATATTGATACTGGGGTTGACCTTGAGGCACATACTAAGTCTGAGGTTGACCTTGAGGCATATATTGAGTATGGGGTTGACCTTGAGGCATGTACTGACACTGAGGTATGTACTGACCTTGAGGTTGCCCCAAGGCGGAATTTGACTGCCTTGAGGTTGCCCCCCAGGCGGTATTTGATTGCCCTGAGGTTACCCCCTAGGCGAGAATGGATTACCTTGAGGTTGCCCCCTAAGCGGATTCTGACTACATTGAGGTTGAAAATTTGGAATAGCACTAGACATCATAAGAATTTCTTCTACACCCAACGGTGGAGTTCCGTTATGACCAGTTGATACCCCATGTTTGATGGGTTGAGGACACGCTCTTGAAAATGTACCAGAAACTGACTGATACCCAGATGGAACAGAGGGACCTCCATATAAAAAAGTTTCCGGATTTTGGGAAAACATGGACGACTGGTTTGACATATTCAAAGGAGGATAATAACCTTTGGGCATTGGATGAAAAGGAATACGAGGTGGTGAAGCAGCGAGACCCAGATTTTCTAAAAAGTTTGTTAAAGATACGTACCAAGCGTCACTTCAAAAAGGACTGTAAAAAATAGATTCACACTCCCTAAGTTCTATAGTCAGTTGATTTTCAATGGGATTTATATCCTCATCCGGAATAATAAGTTCTTCAGTAGAAATAAGTCCTGTTGGAAGATTCTAGGTAATGACACTTCCTACCCTGGGTGAACCAGGAGCACTAGAAACTAGAGAAGCAAATCCTAAGGATGGAGTTGCAGTAGGTTCAGTTTCAGGTTCATAAATTTCAGGTTCCTTAACGAGTTCACTAGTAGAAGAAAAGCTACCAATAAGCTCGGAAACTGAAAGTGATTCAGAAATATACTCTGTTGCTGGAATGTGATAATCAGGATGAATAACCAAAGATGATTCTCCGGCCTCTGGTGACCCAACTCTATTTTCACTAGTTGTGACAAGAGCTTTTAGCCCTTCAAGCTGACTTGGCGTATATTCGGGAGGCTGCCCCTGAAGTCTATGGGATTGTCTCGGTAATTCAGCCATGATTAATTAATTAATTACTTCACACGAAAACGAAGAAAAATCTCAAGAAAACCACCTAAAGTCTCTAAAGAACCAAACAATTGAATCACACACCTAACAATCTAAGATTTCAAACCACACACAAACAATATTTTTCCGTACCAAAAACACTAGTTGGTGATGAAATCCAACCTCGCAGAATTCAATAGCGAATGGCAGTTGGAGCAGTTACCCTGACAACCTGCTTAATAAAACAGACTGGCACAAGTTTCTCCACAAAACCCTCTCGAGTGAAGATAACCCCCTAGAGAGTCCAAGTGAGTCTAGTCAACGTCTATTCCAGGTACAGTGGGATCTTCCCTCCACCATCACCTTAGGAAGAATCTTAAAGATTATAGCCACTAAGGTTACCAATGGAAACAAATATACCTGGGGAAACAGTCTACGATCTGATACGCACGCAAGGGTAGAGTAACAAGCTCAATCACCTTGAAGGCTCCTTGACATAATCCAAGGTTTACCAACAAGTGACCCCAAGCTCCTCGAGAATGGTCAATCCAAGATTTACCATTTTTAATACGTGAATATCTTCTATCTTTCCTAATGAGGAAGGATTGATTACCTCACTGGTTCAGATATGATCTTGTGCTTCTCCTTTAAGAGGAGATTTCCCAGAGCATAGATGTAACAATTGGATTTTCTTCCTATCGCAAGATTGACTACTTGTTTGTTTTAACTATCTTTGAGAGTTAATTACTCCTTACTCCAAGATACTAGCCTAAGCTATGTTGGTGAATAAGAGCCCTAGAAATAAAAAGATTGCTAGATGAATTTTAATTAAGAATTAATTTTATTGGTTGTTTCTTAAGTCAAAAGGTATGGAGATGAAACTTTGTGGTGTGAAAACTCGACTCCAAAATGCTAAAAAATGCACCTGAGATGATCAATTATTTTCTTTTCAATGAATCTCTAGCTAAAGGAAGAGTTGAGAATGCAATTCTTGAAAACAAAACTTTCCTTTAACATAAAAACGAAAATAAAAACTTGTGTTTGTTTTTGTCTTTTTCAAAACACTCAAACGAAGCTACTAATTATGCTCACGAAATAAATTCCTTTTCGTTTTGACACTCAAAACTAGAAAAACATTTTTTCAAAAGAGAAACTAAAATTTCAAGACAACACACTCAAAACAATGAAAAATCTAAGCTTGAGATCTAACTTCTTAAAACTAATCGAAATAAAAGCTTCAAATTTTTTTTGAGGATGTTTTCCCTTAGTTATTCACCAAACTAAGGATTAACTCATTTAGCAAGACAAATAAACCAAAAAAATCCAGCTATGTTTTTTATAACAAATGAAATTCACAACTTGACCAAGTTCATTCAAAGTTTCGCAAAGAGAAACAAAAGTGATTTCTCACCAAAAGAAAATCTCACAAACTAGCCAAACTTATCAAGAAGACAAAAGATTCCAAGGTGATCTAAGGTCTCTTAGGCTTCTAAGCTTCAAGTCACTAAAAAGACTAAGTGAAGACCAAACCAAGCATGCAAAAACTTCTAAAAATTCATTCAAAACACAATACCAATGGAACTCGCTTATGAGAGACTTTTAATAGGATATATGTAGATCTGGGTAGAGGATAAAAGTAGCAAAAAAGATCTAAACTAAACTGGATGAAAAGATTTCAAGATTTTCAAGGTCCGCAGGCCCCCAGTGAAACCAGGTGCGGTACTGCTCTGTGGAGTAAATTAACAGTGTGGTTAAGTCTGCACTGTAACTTAAGCATAGCGGTCCTCGTGAAAATTTCTAAAAAATAAAAAATCAATCCAGAACTAACAAACTACCCAATCCCACACACATAAAGTAAAAACCAGAAACAAAAAATCAAGTTTCTCAAATCAAAGATCAAGGAAAATTAAACAATCAAATCCTGTCCCCAGCAAAGTCGCCAATTTGTTAAGCAGATAAATCATTCTTGTGGACAAGACTGATCTCCCTAGTATCAATTGATATCTAGCAACAAGCAGGACAAGCAAATCAACTTTTCTCTAAACATATTTTGATTCATTAATACAAACTAAGAGGTGTTTTAGACCCTACCTCAAGTCCAACCCTAGTTTGTGGCAGCCTTGCTCCAACAGCTTCAAAGAGTATCCTTTTAATAACCTGCAAACACAAACAAACACACATCAAAGAACACCTGCATATCTAATATAATAAATCATGTTCAGCATAGTGATCAAGGAGTCTATGAAATAAACCATTAAGCACAGCTTACTGAGAAAAATAAACTCGATTGTATTAACTTTGACAAAGAAGAACTTTACAACCTTAGTGCCTTGATGTTGTACAAGCTCTTCCCAGGGTCTAGGAAGGAATCTCCTCTACTTTGACAAGCCTCACTCTTTCCCAAATGAGATCAAAAGGTATGTGATCTTTCCTCTCAAAAGCTCAATTAGGAAGACTAAGTTCCAGCAGCATATACCCTCAAAAATATTCAGCTTTCAGCCTCTCAAGTAACGAACCCAAGACTTCATTTATAGTGCAAGGGAAGGAGGTTACAAGTCCACCATTGAAGGGATAGAGTCCTTCTTCAAGAGGATTATCTCCTCACATCAAGGGGTTAGCTCCTTAAGGAATGGGATGCATGCACCCTCAAGGAGCGAACTTGCCAGTGCAAGATTCCCTCTAGAAGCTTCTAGAATTGACTCAAAGTGAGTTTTCAAGAATAAACTCGTGCCTTTTCACTTTTACAGGGGTTCGCACCCATATATGCAGATACAGAGCGGTCGGGTGCATAGGGGACATGACCAGTGAGTGTGGCACCACAGGTAAGGCTAAGAGAAAGTGTGAAACCAGAGTTTTAGAGATTTTTAAGGACTTTCTCTCATTTTCAAAGCTTGATATGTAGAGCTGAGGTTTAAGACTTGCAAAGGAGGTATGTATGAGTGGTGATAGACTCATATTGATTACAGAAAGTCATTGTGACAATTTTTCATGTAACAAGTGGATGATAGCAATCCCTATCCTGCACTCCTCTTGGGATTGATTGGGCTAGATATGAATGGGGTATTCAATCTAAAGAAGCGGAAGATGATATTTGAGAAGAAATCGCTACTTGTGATAGTACCCCTAGATCCTACTGAGGGATCATGCTATACTAAAATGGCTAATGATTATGATTGAATCTATAAGATAACAGTGCGAGACCAAGATTGGGTGAATCCAACAATGGATGGATGGATTACATGGGATCGTGAGAGTTCATGCACCTCAGACTCTGATGAAAAACTAGAGCACTGGAAGAATCGATTACACGAACTAACTACAATGAGATGTAACATGATGACCTAGTCGCCACATTGTGGATCATTAGAGGTAAGAAATCTACCTACTTATGATGGCATGAATGATGTAGATATTTTTCTAGGTGCATTTGACAAGGAGGTAGCAGAAAAGTAGCATTTTCAGGCGTTGGATTGGGCACTACGTGCTACGCCCGTAAGGTGGTGGGGTATGCACAAGGGAAGCTTCGATGATTGGTGTGAATGTAGGAGAATGATAAGAACTCAGTTTGGAAAGCCGCAAACGGAAATGACAGACAAGTAGGATGGGTAGGATGATCTACACGTGCACTTGGCCAAATGGGCTCAGACTTATGGAGAGAAGCCCCAACATGAATGGGTGCACTTGTTCTATCACACATTAGATATTGTCCCGATGAACTAGTATGTAGAAAAAGAGCTCCACCATGGTATAGGTTAATGGGATATTTTGTGCGAATGATTCATAATGACATTCAGTTTTGAAGATGGGTTTGAGAGTATTGATGAAGTGGTACAAGAGGTTAAAGAAGTAATATTTAGGATATCGCAGGATCCTTTAGGCCCGATTCAACCTGAATGGGCTACTTAGCTAAGCCACACGTTAGAATTTTATAACGTAACTACTAAAGAGGAGGATGAGGATCTGTGAAAGATTGATATCCCTAACATAGAAAGCCACTACGAGGTTGAAGGACCACACGTTGAGAATTTGGATACAACTACGCCACTGAAAAAAAAACAAGTAAACATTGGTAGGGAGGCAAAGCCTAAATTCGCGAAGATTGGAGATTACTGGGATGACGCGACAGTAGATAAGGTTGTTGAATTGCTCCGCGAATACCAGGATTTATTCCCTGCCAAGTTTATGGATTTGAAGGGGATAATCGGGGACGTAGGTTTGATCAAGATCACGTTGAAGCATGACGTGAAGCTAGTTAAGTAAAGGCCTTACTGTCTCAATCTGAAGTACAAGGAAAATGTCCATTTAGAGCTAGATAAGATGCCTGCAGCAGGCATTGTTGAGGTTGTGGAAGAATCTAACTGCGTAAGCCCAATGGTGGTATAGGAGAAGAAGCAGAAGGATGAAATAGGATATGCATGGATCGCATAACGCTGAATGATGCTTGCGTACATGATCCTTTCCCAACTCTCTTCACTGATGAAGTGTTGGACAATGTCGGTGGCCAGGAAGCATATTCCTTCACCTATGGGTTCTCTAGGTAGCACCAGATCAAAATTACACCAGAGGATAGGAGAAAGACAACTTTTGCGATTGAGTGGGGTTGTTTTCAATACATTGTAATGCCATTTGGATTAAAGCATACGCCTGCGATCTTCTCGTGTGTAGTTGTTGTTGCATTCAAAGATTTTATCCATAAGTTCCTGGAAGTATATTTTGATGATTGGACTGTGATTAGGTTGGTGAAACACCATGTAGAAAGCTTGCGGCTGATGTTGGATACCTATCGAAGATACCAGATTACGCTCAATCTGAAGAAGTGGTTGTTTTGTGTTCCTTTTGGGACCTTGCTAGGTCATGTGGTTTGCAGACAGGGGCTAATGGTAGACCCCATGAAGATCGTGGTGATACTAAAGTTGGAGGCACCAAGGACTGTGAAGCAATTGCGCACTACCTTAGGACATACAGGGTATTACAGAAATTTTATCAAAGGCTATGCCCACATCACCACACCTATGGAAAAATTGTTGAAGAAGGATGTCACATTTTGCTGGAATGAAGATTGTATGAAAAGCCTAGATGTATTGAAAGAAAATATGGTCACTGCGTTGATCCTAGTCTTCCCAAACTAAAACGAGTTTCATGTACATGTCGATGCACCATGTATAGTGCTAGGAGTTATACTGACATAGGCTGGTGGAGAAGACTGGACCATCCTATCACATTGGCAAACAGAAGGTTATCTAAGGCAGAGAAGAACTATTCCACTACCAAGTGTGAAGGATTAGCTATGGTATACGCGCTACAAAAGTTTAGGCACTACTTGTTGGGAGGCCATTTTAAGATGTATACAAATCACTTTGCACTGAAGTACCTGGTCAATAAGCCTGTGTTTGGGGGGAGAATCTGAAAGTGGATCTTATTGTTCCAAGAGTATGATTTTGAAGTTATTGTGAAGCCTAGATGACTAAATGCAGGACTAGACCATTTGTCACGAATTGAAATAGGGGAAGAGCCCACTAATTTGGAGGAAGGATTTCCTGACACATAACTATTTGTAGCGCACATCGCGAATGGTCATTTTGAGGATATAATACACTTCCTAATGATAGGAACTACCCTGGAAGGATACATTATCCAACAAAAGAAGGAATTAGTGGTGCATGCAATAGATTTTTCTGTCATTGATAGGCATCTATACAAAATGGGGCCTGATGAGATATTGCGACGATATGTACCTAAGTTTGAAAGAAGCAACATCCTCATGGACACTCATGGGGATGCAGTGGGAGGACATTATGCAAGAAAAGAAACTGCAGAGAAGATTCTACGTGCAGGGTTGTGGTGGCCAACCCTCCATCAGGACTCAAAAGTGTATTGCAAGGCATCTGATGTATGTCAAAGGACTCGTAGGCCATCGCAGAGGGATGAGATGCCTTTGAATCCTTAGATGACATTGCAACCCTTTGAGAAACAGGTGATAGATTTTGTGGGACCCATTCAGCCCAAGGAAAGATGGGAGCAAGGTAGATTATCACCGCGATGGAGTATTTGACTTGTTGGGAAAAGGCACAACTTGTCAAGGATTGCACAGGTGCAACTGCTACAAATTTTCTCTGTGAGCATGTACTGACATGATTTGGCTGTCCAAATATATTGATGAGTGATTGAGTTACGCGCTTTCTAAATAAAACAATTAGTGTGGAGGAATTCCAGGTATATCACCAGAAGAGCACACCTTATCACCTGCACGCTAATGGGACAATGGAAGCATTCAATAAAGTGCTCGAAAACACACTGACCAAGGTTTGCAATGTTGAGAAAAGTGATTGGGACCTATGCATGCCTGAAATACTATGGGCTTATTGAATGACATGCAAGAAGTTGACGAGACAAACCCCCTTTAGGCTTGTCTATGGTGTTGAAGTGCTAATGCCTATGGAATATGTTGTGCCTAGTTTGCGCATAGCAGTGCTCATAGGTATGGCAGATTGTAGAGCCCTGGAGGAAAGGCTTGCGTAGCTAGATGAACTTGGGGAAGAGATATTTCTAGCTGGATTTCACCAATAGGTCCAGAAGCAGCGTAAAAGGGCATGGCATGAACGACATATTAAGTTGTGCACCTTTAAAGTAAATGGCTTGGTTTTGTTATATAATAGTAAGTTTAATAAATTTTCAGGGAAGTTTAGGATGCACTGGTTAGGGCCTTATGTCATTAAGGAGATCATTGATGGAGGAGTGGTACAGCTGGTCGAATTGAATGGAGATCCCTTCCTAGGAAAGGTGAATCGCAGTCGATTGAGGTCATACAATGGTGGTCTGACCATGTGGCTAGATGAAGGCATCATAGTCTTAGCACTCCACGTAGCTAAAAGGAGGCGCGGGAATATAAACTACACTGCTTGGGTTGGGGAGCCGTGTGATTGGATATTTGTGTGAAGAAAGGAAGCGTCACAGGGTCCACGACAGCGCGAAGGAAGTTGTGCTACCTAGGGAAAAATCGCGCAGGTTGACCAGAAGGTGACTGTTAGTCACTCTTCATGATTTTATGGTTGAAATCCAGCCAAATGGAGCGGGCGACTGGAATTTAAGGTGAAATTTATGGCTTAGATACTTGAAAATCTACCGCCAATCCAATATTAATGAACTAAATTTGGGGGGAACAGTAGAATTTGAATTCAAAATGCCCTATAAATTACAAGTGGTTGTCCAGTGAAAAACACTTCACATTTTGAGAACTGAGTTATTGAGCTCTCAGACACCCATGGACCAAGAATTCTTTGAGGCTTTCAAAGAGAATTCCACATTTGCAAACTTTCTAAAGACATTGTGAGAACTGTTAGAAAGTGTTATTTCAGCACCCACATAAATTATAAATATTGAACAAGTAGTAGAGGAGCTAGTATAGGAAATGGAAAGAGAGGCATAAGTAGTTGCTGTAGAAGTAGCCGAAGTACTGGCAAAGATCCCCAAATCATTGAAGATGTTGAGACCAAAGCTGACCCCCACCAAGGAAACCATGAAGGAAAATAAGGGCAAGAAACCTTCCATACCAGTGCATGAATCGTTAAGGAGAAACCCACCAAAACCTTGTACATAGGAGAAAGGCAAGGCCATAAACTTAGAACCATAGGAGGAAGACATTTAAGACATCTTGATGGACGATAAGGATGTGGGAGTCGAAGTAGAGGAAGTTGAAACCCAAAGCGCGGACCCTATTACTTGGTTGTTGGAGTATGTCCCTCCATGCAAGCTTAAGTCCAAGGTCCCAAAGGACATTGATGAGAGCAAGACTCCCCTGTAAACCCCTCTACTTCCAAATGAAATTGTTTTTGACAGTTCGCGCTTGGCATGAATGCCACTGCTGAAACTTGAAGACTGGGACTTGGCGGACCACGAGAAGTTCCCACATCTAGCAATCGTGAAGCTGATACACCACATCATTGATACGAATATGGGAATGACCACATTGGAGTTGTGGAGGTGGCTCAAGGCAGTAGAAAAGGTAGGGTTGTTCAACGTGCTCTGGGTGGCACACTAAAACCACACCCGGTAACAGTTTTGGTCATCAAGCAACTGTTGTGCTTGGTGCATGATGTGTGTTTGTGTTTGGAGGAGCTAATACCCATCACGAATAGGTTGATTCACCAGATAACATGACTTCCATATACAGGAGAGAATCCGGCCATGATCTTTGGTAGAAAAGGTAGCAAACAGGCTCTCGCAGAATCAATGAAAGAAAAGTTTAAATTGGTGAAAAAGCTACATGGATATGCTATATCTAACATATGTGACCTTCCTGTGAAAGTAGCCGCGCATATCCTTGCAGGGAAGGTGATGAGGAAGTGTCGCACCGATGAGGTGTCGATGCTTGTCATCACGCTCGCAGCACAGTGTCCTGAAAAAGTCCAGATCAACTGGTCGGACTACCTTCGTGGAGAGTTCCTGGCAAACTACTGCGAAGCCCAAGATCTCAACAAGATGTTCCACTATGTGTGGCTCTTGATATCAATTGTGATAGTAGCATGGGAGCTGCCAGAGGACAGCCAATTCCCTTCAGTCGTGCCAGAACTCCCTAAAGAGGTGAAGTACACTTTGTTGTGGGTGACCAAGGATGCACAGCGAGTCATCGACAACATGATATTTGGATCTTAATAGAAATGATCATTCAGATGGACATCAATCGTAAGCTATGATTGTCGCCTATGGTGTATGCCAACCTATAGGGCTACGCCGAATTCAAATCGAATTTACATCGAGTATCCATCAGGGCGTGGAAGGACCCTGCATAGAAATGTTACGACTTGTCGTATATAGAAACAGATGATGCCATTAATGCGATGCTTGATCAATGGGCAGCAGAGTGGACCTCTACAATAGATTTGGCGGTGGGCAGAAGCAAGTCCACCACGTAGAAGAAAAAGGAGGAGGCCAAGCTTAAGATGACACAACTGGTTGTAAAGAGGAAGAAGGAGACTACTGATAAGGCTCAGGTAGAGTGCAAGGTTGCACAGAAGACAGGGAAGCAGACAGGTTGTACAGAAATGAGACTAGGGAAGAAATAGATGAACAACATGACGTGGACCCTCAGGAGACTTTCGCCTACATCAAGCACCCAAGAGAGCTAGAGAAGGGAGGGCCTAGGAAGAAATCAAGGGCGACAAAGACCTCACTGGACCCCATCACATTGATAGAGGGCGATTGACATGATATCGGTGACACAGTTAGGGATGTCACCATGGAGGCCCCACAGCAATTTGAACAGCAAAAGACAATCATCCTAGGGGCTATCTAGATAGGGTTGTAGGAGTTGCAGACCTCTGCATCACAGGTTGGCAAGGTGTCTACCAGCCTGGCTATTAGCATTTTAAAAGCTACCAATATGCTGCGCACGAAGGCCTCCAATGTAATAGTGCTGCTAGATGGAGCATTGACCATAGAGAATGAGGCTAACAGGCTCACTGTCGGCACCCTAAAAGGAGTAGGGTTAAAATTGGTAGTGCTCCTATGTGAAGCACTCCACCTCTTGCAGGATGGAGTAATTTTTGAGCTAAGGGCCTGAGAGCACCATGCCCTCTAGGTGATCAGTGAACAATAGATAAATAACAAGAAGATGGCCCTATAGAGAAATTTTTTCATTGTTGTTAAGACCAAGGCGACCAATCAGAGGAATCACATTTTGGAGGTCGTTCAGGAGGCATGCACAATGGTCCCAGAGTTGGCCATTCTGGAGGAGGCGCCAGTCGAGGTATGCATCTGCAACTTGGCCACAGGAGTTCGTGACACTTGGGCTGAGATGGTGCAGGTTCAGTTAGAGTTGAAGCTATAAATTATAGAGTTGTAGTTGAAGGCCCAACCTTCAACCCCACAAGAAGTCAAGGAACAGTGGGTGACCATTGTCACATAAGCATTAACGATGGTGGATAGTGCAATAGGAGACTACACGTAGTTGTTTGAACAATTATTTGAGGTCCTAAAAAGCTTGTAGGAGGACCCCAACGTAGAGATGCTAGAGACAGAAGTGCATGAGCTACAACAATGCTACGATGAGGTTAAGGGAATAGCGTGAAAAGTCACACTGACACAGAGACTAGCCAAGGTGTAGGAGGCCAAGCAGCTGAAGGAACAAGTGGACGCAACACTACACAAGGAAGCAGTTCTCAAGGCGATACTAAAGCCCTGGCTAGATGAGGCTTATGCAATGACAAGGAATATTGAAGACAAGCTTGCGACTCTACAGGCAACGCAAAAAAAGCTTTAGGCTAACAGCGCAAGTGTAGTGACCAAAAAGACAGTGGAAGACACTGTTAGTGTCAGTATCTACATACTTCCATCAAGGATCAAAACTCATTCTTTCCATTTTCATTTTAGGGGTCCCATACTGAAAATTTTGCATGATACCATTAGCTCATGATATACTGATCCACTAATGGTTGTTTTCTCTTCAAAAAATATAAATTTTTCCCTCATAAAGTATACCTGTTGATCCTTCTTTAGATTGTCTTTAGTTATGGTTTCATAATCAATCTGCAGTCAAGATTTCATTAGGTCTCAAGGTTTCACCACCAAGGTCAAAAGTTTGATGTTAAAAGGTAAATAAAGGTTAGCAAGGGTATGAGGATGACTGATAAAACAAGCATGATGATTTGTAAGTCATACGCTACTGAGTTATTATTTTTTTTAACCTGATGCAATTTTCACCTTAAAAACATGTTTTTGAGGTTAAAACAGAGTATTTTAAGTTTATTTGTATTTCATATGTAATTTTAAGTTCTTATATGTAATAATGGATCTCAGCTGCACTAGAGCATTTCTCCTTGTTACAAGGCAAACAAACACTACAAAATTCAAGTAACATTGAGTATTCATCCACCTGTCAAAAAAGGAAAGGGTTAGAAAATCAAGAGCAATTAAATGAAAAGGTGAAAGTGACAAAAAACATTAGCAAAGGGGGTTTGAGGAGCTAAACATTAAATTCAAGGGTGTATAAATATCTTCTTGCCTTCATATATTCTTTATTTCCCTTTTACCCCGCATTGAGCAAACCCTGACAGTCTTTTTTACAATTTGAGGTAAAATCAACAAAAACAGTGGAGGCACTGTGCATTTCCTCTTGGTGCTATGCACTCCCTTCAGGCACTACACACTTTGCAGAAGTGCTACACACTTCCTTTAGGCGCTGCACATTTGGCCAGTTTTTCCCATATTCATTCTTTAGCATTCCTAATTCCTCCTCAGCCTTAAAACAAGTAATTATCCTCTTCAAAACATGATTTTCCCTCTCCTCAAAGTTATTTCCTCAATGTTTGAAGAATGAAATCAAGATTGGTGTTAGTCTCACATTCAAAACCCTAGTTTTTCTCCTAAACCCTAATTTTTGCAAGCAAGCTTCCCATTTCCCAAAATATACCTAATCAATACCATATATCCCCTTTCAGAGACTTCTATCCTTACACCCATTAGACTCCCATCTACCTTTCCATTTTCTTTTTTCCTTCATAAACACTTGCATTCCCCTACCATTTACTTAGGGTTTCATAACAAAGACACCATGGCTGATGAAGGATATAGGCCACATAGTGAAGAAGAGGGATCATACAGAGAGGGAAACATAGAGCAAAGAAGGCCACATAAAGGAGGGAAAATACATATATTTGAGCCCACAGATCTCAAAGAGCTCCAGCTTCTGCTATGACAATGACATCCTTAAAATGGTTAGGGTGTTTTGAGTTTTGTGAGAAGGTCCAAGCAGTCCAGTACCAGCATGAGTTGACTAGGCTTTTCATAACAAAAATTCAAGATAACCAAGTCACTCTTGCAGGAATAACCTTCACATTGTCTCCTACCATCATACCAGCTGCCACCATGATTCCAAAAGTTGGGGGAAAATGGTTCAAGCAAGGTGAAATAGAAGCACATTTTTATGAACCATACATCAAACCTAGGTACAGAGGTGAAAGAAAAGGCTATTTCCTTTTCTCATACCTCCTTGACAGATATGCACCTATGATGAGGATTATAATGAAGTATTTTTCATATGAGGGTAGATTCTCTAGGGTCTATTCTTACCACATCCGATTACTTATGCATTTTACTAGGGTTAAAATGCTCAATATACCCTACTATCTTTTCAAGAGTGTTGAGAAGATGGCTTACATTTCCGAAAAAAGAGAATACAAAAATCAAATGAAAATCTTATTTCACCATTCCCTCATAAAGATCATAGTTCTTTATCACCTTAAAGAACTTAACCTTGCATGGAGTACATTTATAGCTAACCCCATTTTCACTTAAGTTTTTACTCAAAATGTTCAAGGTGTTCCATTATCATCTCATCCACCATCACCCCCATTATCACCATTCCATGGACCTATTCTTTCATCTGACAGGAAAGAGGATAGTGACAAAGAACAAAGTGATCAGGGTCAAAGAAACAAGCCCAGAGGGACTAATTTAGGTATTATGGTGCAGACCTATCAGAGAGGAAATAGGAAAGTTTTTACCCCACATATTGTGGGATGGGCCTTGCTCTTTTCATCAGAAAAGAAGGTACAAAAAGGAAAGGAAAAAATGGTTGAAACAGAAATGCAAAAACAGGAAGAAGACCCCCATGAAACTGAGCAAGATTTTGACTTAGTGGACTTAGATGAGGAAGATGAAAAGGAAAACAACAAAATGATCATCAAAGAGAAAGAAGCATTGATAGTTGAGTTGGAGGTGAAACTACAAAGAGAAAAATACATTATATCTTATTATGAACAAGGAAATAGGCAACTGGAAACCAAGCATGAGCTTATGGAAGTTCACCTCATCAAAGCTAAAAGGGAAGATGAAAAGACTAAAATCCAACTTGAGGAAGCCTATGGTGACTATGGTGAGCCCATGGAGGAAAAGATGCGAAAGAGGAGGCCTAGGAATAGAGGTCTAAAGTGAGCTTTGGGGCTTGAAAGAGAAAAAAAAAGCTCAACTTGCCAACCAACTCACCTTAAATGAAAAATTTGGCATAATGGTGAATGAGAACTGGGAATATTGGCTTGAGAGGGCTAATGCTCATCTTGAGGAATTGTTAGCTAAAGCTAATAGAGATACAGAGGTTCAAAGGAGAATGACCAAATACTATGCATGAGAAACAAAATTGCTAGAGCCAAGCTCAAAAGGGTTCTTGCAAAAAATGAGGCCTTAACTCATTAGAAGGAGAAGGACAAGCTTGACCTATTGGTGGAGGCTTCATTCCATTATTAGTCACCTTTAACATCAGCTATGTCAACCATTTTTGAAGACCCTGAACACAGTTTTTTTCTTTTGATCATTTCTTGTTCACTTTAGGTAATTTTTGTATCAGTCCCATGGTCAAATGCACAACGCCTAGGGTGCCACGCACTTTATTGGGGCATCTTTTGGAGGAATAGCCACCACCATTGGATTTAGAAGACCATTTACACTCAAGAAAACCATGTTTCCAGATTTGAAAGTCAAAACTACTAGGTGGAAATAGCAAAAAACCACCTAAAAATCATGTTTTTGCCTATTTTCTGAGCCAGGCACTGCGCGTTTGAGAAGTCTTGGGAGATTGTAGTTTTGTAGGGAAAAATAAAGCTCAATTTGGAAACTAGGGGCATTTTTGGAAACTAGACAAGATAAGTTTTCTAATGAGCTATCCTGAGCTAGATTTGGACACAAGGAAGGTAGTCACAACTCACCCTGAAGATGGTGTTGCACACTTCCTTCAGGTGCTATGCATTTAACACTAGAGTTGTGCATTTGACAGACAGCCAAATTTTTCACTTTTTTCTCAGAAAATACTTTTCACCTATGGGATTTTGATTTTTCACTGATGTAATTCATAATTATAATGTGATTAAAGTTTGTTTTTGTTACCTAGGGTAGATACATCAGATGAATGGCCTAAGTGATATGTAATGAATTAGTTTGATTCATATTAGGGATGAGTCAGTTTGACCACCCTAGTCTTTAGCTATCAGTTCAGTCTTTTGTGAAACTGCTCCTCCTCTCATGGATTCAACTCCTTAGGCTAAGATTACTTGTTTTGAGGCCTATATCATGTAGTTTCTTAGTCATTTTACTATTTGTACTCAGTGTGGATGCTCAGAGCTTGATTGTACACCTCTGTAAGTAGTTTGGCAGGAAATTAATAAGAATTACAACTATTTTATGGGATCCTTGTGGTATGGAGTTCTAGTACAGTTTCTTCTTCTGTGATTATATTTTTATATGTTTTATGTATGTAATCAATCATTTCATTGCATCTAGTTGAATCTTTTCAAGTTTGATAGGTAGAATTCATTGCATCAGTGCTCTGGCTTGGGAAACCCTTCACCATTTCATGTTTTCTGCAGTCCAGGAAGGATCCATGATTGTCACATGCCCTTCTTAGCTTCTCACCAATCTAAAACATCTCACCCCATCAAGGGAAAGAGTGCTAAAGCCTCTGCCTACCTTGCCCCATAGAGCACCCTACATTTCTAACCTAATTTCCCAGACCTAAACTGCCCAGCTCCTCCTGATCCAACAAAACCCCTACAAAATCCAATCAAAACTATTGTGCTACTATACCTAGCCTAAAATCCTTTACCTGATTCAGTCATCTTGACTGAGATCCTTACAGAGAGAGCCCTCTCCTAGCCTAGTAGGGCTAGCTACTTGGCTAAGCTTGGTTTGTGGTTACCCTAGCATTGCCTCCCTTTAGCCTGAGGTCAATCTAGGTGATAACATAGTGGCGAACATACTGGGGAATGAAAGATTAATCTCCTCGGTAATATCTTTCATTTAAATTCTTGAACTTTGGATGATGGGCTTTATAATTTACTAGACTGAAATAGAAAGTTGTAAAGAAATATAAAAAACTTCGAAATTTGAGCACACTGGCTACGAGAAAGTACACTAGGCCAATTCAAATCCAAATCCTACCACAGTAGTGGATAATCCTTACTTAATTTCAAGAGGACTCAAATGAAAAGAAATCACAGTCAGCTTAACGCCTTCGATAAAAGTAGATTATTGGCCAAAAGCTTGGTTGTTCTTAGAAGATCTCCCTTTGGATTTGTCGTTTGACCTTTCTCTATTTAGGACAAAATCTGAAAGTGCACTTGATTGTATAGTTCTAGACCCAGAGTTTATTGCAGATCTCAAAATTCAAAAGGAAAATGGTCAATTTATGAGTATATCCTAAATTATCCTCAGTCATCCCTTACTACTGCTAAGATCCCTAAGTTGTTTGAACCAGCATCCACTACCCTCAGTTCATCATTATTCCCATCAACCTCATAAGTTCATTTGCAACCTCCCTTTATAACTACACTTCCCCTTCAACCTCTCATATCCCATCAAACACCTATTACCCCTACTACAACATCAACTACTCCATCAACCCCTAGTAGTCCAATCGTTGTTTCAAACCCACATCGAGTCATGGCTACCTGGTATGCACCCTTTGTTTTACCTTAGAACCTTGGTGATATGTCCATTGATTACCAAAGTAAAATACCTCTTTTTGATGCCACTCAAAACATTACAGCTCAGAAAGATGTTGATAAAATGAATGACTTGTTTGACCTTCATGAGGTAGAGATAGAAGATGTGACTATGATATTTTTTGTACAAAGCTTTACCCACAGCCTCTGTCACCACTTTTCCTATCCTACATAGGCAATTCCTAGATCGGTTGGAGGTAAAGAAGAATCCACTCCAAATTTTGTCTGAGTATGAAAATATTAAAAGGAATGTCAGTGAAAGTGTGCAATATTATTGCATGAGGTTTAATGTAGTATATAATGCTATTAGGGCCAACATTAAACCTCCAAAGGGGTTAGCTTTACCCAAGTTTCTAGATGGTTTCCATACTGATAGGGCATATCAGTTATAGCAACGTGATCCCACCACACTAGAAGACAGATAGAAGAACATTGTAAGTGTAAAAGAAAATCTGTTTGCCAAAAGAGAAAGAATGAGATCTGAAAAGAGAGAGACCATAAAGGAGGAAGCATCTACCTCATATGTCAAGATGGATACTTTGATCCGAATAGTGGAGAGGATGGTTGACCAAGTGATCATCATAGATAGACCTGAAACACTAATCAGGAATCCAAATTTTAGAGGACAATAGTAGCCCCAATTCCAGATCGAGCAGAGGGAACAAAAGGCATCGGACCAACCAACACAACAATAGTAGATCCGAACTCCTTTGCAGCAGAATTATGTTCAGGGAATGGAAGAAGAAGAGGACGATGATCTGGTAACTGAAGCAAACCATTTTTTCACTGTCGATGGTATGCCCATTTTCTGATGGAAGATGAAGAATATGTAGAGGTTCCATAAGGGATGAAGGTTACATATTAGCAAACGATGCAATTTTAGAGGCTAAGTCTGATGATTATCAGCGAGGTTATATGAATGCTTTGATAGCACAGTAGAGGCAATATTCTTTGAGGAGTGGAGATGTACCAATCAATCCAATTCAAAAAATAAATGATTTGCAATTGAAGAATGACTCCTCAGACATTCAGAAGAGAGGGAAAGAGCCTGCCGATTTGAGTTCCAGCAAAGTACCATCAACAAATATTATTGCAAACAAGAAGAACAATCAGCAAAATGCAGCGAAAGAGAAAGTAGAGAAGAAGGACATTACTGTCAAAGAGGTAGAAAAAGTTTCATCCTTTAATTTTGAAAGTGAAATTTCTAAATTAAAAGTGTCCATTCCTTTGACTGAGTTGGTAAATAATAGCAATTATAAACACAATGTATCTAGAATTTTTCAAATAGATCCTTTGTCAGACATGGTAAATGTCAAAGATGATCATCCTCAACTCATTTTTGGTCTAGCCATAGAAGGTCAGCCTGAAGATAGTGAAGTTTCTCCCTTTTATCTAAGTCTTAGATTACATGAGTACATTCTCCATAATGCCATGTTTAATTCTGGAGATTCTCATAATTTGATGCCTAAATCCATTATGGAGAAGTTGGGTGTGGATATTACCTGGAAATTTCATGATTTGTACTCCTTTGACTCTGCTAGAGTTCGTTGCATTGGTCTTATCAAAGATTTGGTAGTGTCTTTAGATCAAATTCCAGCCAAAAATGCTTTGATGGATGTGGTTGTTGCTAAAATTCCACCTCGATTTAGTATGCTTTTATCTAGATCGTGAGGTGCTAAACTCAAGGGAACTTTACAACTTGACTTCTCTTATGCTACCATTCCTGTTTTCAGTCGATTGAGGAAGTTATACTGGGAGAAGAAAATGAAATGCATGATCACTAGCGAAGAGAAGCCTATGAATCATCTAATAAATCATGTACATACTGATTTAGAATCATTTGTTTTGTACTCTAATAGTGTATTAAATGATGTAGATATTTATATTGTAGAAGTAGATGATGTACTAGAAATTTCCAAAAATTTTAGGGCAGTCCTTAATTAGGAAAAGGAAAAAGAAGCAAGTTCTTCTGAGCAGTCTACATAGTAGTAAAAGGTCAGTGAAGAGCAGAAAAATGAAGTAATCAGCCAAGGTAAGGTAGAGAAGGAAACATAATTTTAGCATCTAGAAGATGAAGCCAGCCTTTGGAGCATGGACTTCGATGGTGCTATGGGTAAGGATGGTGATAGTATAGGAATTTGGATTCACAACCCTACTTGCTAGCCTACCATAGTCCTAAGAAATGTTCGAGTATGTCCTTACAAGTTGGCTTTTGATTGCTCTAACAATGAAGCAAAGTATGGGGATTTGATTATAGGTCTTAAAATTTTGAAGAAACTAAATGCAAAATGGATTTCTATCTGTGGTGATACGGAGCCAGTGATCAAACAGGTAAAGGGAGAGTATCAAGTAAAGCATCCGTAGATGAGAGCCTACAGAAATGAAGTCCTAGACATTTTGAGAATGTTTCTTGAATATACCTTGACAGCAGTACCCCAGACTCAAAACATTATTGTAGATTCACTTGCCATTGTGGCAAGAAATTTGAAGATCCTGATGAACTCTAGCAACAAGTTTGAAATTCATGTCAAACATCAGCCTATTCTTCCAAATAATTTCGGGTATTGGCAAGTGTTTTGGGATGATAATGAAATCAATGCATTTTTGCAGAATGAAGGAAAGTTCAAGAATGATTCCGTTGATGATGATTATGATACTGATGAAAAAGATATTGAGGTGAATTAGATGGAGGTATTACAGCTGAAGGATAACATTATTCCTATAGGTCTCATACCTTTAGAGGAGCTTTTTGATCAAGATGATGTTGCAAGGAAACTGAGCTTTGTTCCTACTGATAAAGGAGTTGAAGATGTCAATCTCGAAATAGATGACAAGCCCAAGCTTGTAAAGCTATCAAAAAGCATTCTCTCCTGAGGTAAACACCCAGTATGTTAGATTACTTTATGAATTTTCTGATGTGTTTGCATGGGATTATTCGGATTTGAAGGTGTATGACAAGGATATAATTCATCATACTATTCCTATCAAGTTGGATCAAAAGCCTTTCAAACAGAAGTTGAGAAGGATCAATCCAAAGCTATTTCCATCCATCGAGAAAGAGGTGAATAGATTGTTCAAAGCTGGCATCATTGTTCCAATCAGATTTTCTGATTGGATTTCAAATTTGGTCTCGGTAAAAAAGAAGACTGGAGAAATAAGGTTGTGCATAGATTTTTGAAACCTCAAAAAAGTATCCTTAAAGGATAATTATCCACTTCTAAAGATGGATCATATTCTGCAAAAAAGTAGTTGGAGCATCACATATGTCACTACTCGATGGTTACTTAAGCTATAATCAGATATTGGTGCATGAAAAATACCAAGACAAAACTGCCTTCACAACACCTTGGGGAACTTTTTAGTATGCCAAAATGCCATTCAAATTGAAGAATGTCGGAGCCACTTCCCAACGAGCGATGGACATCACTTTCCCTAATGAGAATGATGTTTTCTTGGTTGTTTATTTAGATGATTTGATGGTATTTTCTAGTTCCGATGATGAACACTTGCACCACTTAAGGATTTCCTTTCAGAAATGTAGAAAGTTCGGGATTTCTCTCAACCCCAAGAAGAGTCTTTTTTCCATGGATGAGGGTGAACTCCTTGGTCATATCATTTCTAAAGACGGTATCTGCATTGATCCTTCAAGGGCGGAGGCAGTTTAGCATATAGACTTTTCGTGCAAAAAAAAGGAGATTCAGGGTTTCAATGGAAGATGAATTTCTTACGTAGATTTATACCCAATTTGGCTAAACATTTATGTGAAATGACTAATATGTTGAAAAAGGATAGCACTGTGAAATGGACCAAGGATGCCATGAAGTAATTCAATTTGGTAAAGTTTGCTTTGACCAGAGCCCCAACCTTGATTAGTCTTGATTATACTCATGATTTCATTATATTTTCATTTGCATCTGAGCACACCATGGCTATGGTATTGATGCAAAAAAGAGATCAGATTGAGCAACCCATTTCTTTTTTCAGTAGGAATATTCAAGATGTTACCTTGTAGTATAATATCATTGAAAAACAAGCACTAGCTCTCATAAAAGCATTGAAGGATTTCATAGTGTAGATTTTGCATTCACATACCGTAGCTTATGTTCCTAATGGAGCAGTAAAGGATGTTCTGATGCAAACTGATCTGGAGGGAAGAAGAGGTAAGTGGATAAATGCAATGTTGGAATATGATCTAGAGATTAAACCCACTAGACTAATCAAGGGACATGGCTTAGCAAAATTGATGGTAGAATCAAATCTGCATCTTTTGGACATAAATCTCATAATTGCACCAATGGCAAAGGATGAAGATGGTGGCTCACTCATTCAAGTCTCAGAAATGTTTCTCCAATCACCATTGTATTTTGATATAGTTTATGTTCTTCAACATATTTCACCACCTCCTGGAATGTCAAGAAGAAAAGGTAGATCACTAAAACTCAAATCTGCAAAATTCTGCATTTTAAATAGTGCTCTTTATTGGAAAGATCTGGGAGGGGTTCTTCTTAATTGGTTGGTTGAAGATTAAGCTCAACAGGTAATGCATTATTTTCATAGAGGTGATTGTGACGGTCATTGTTTTGGAAAATAGCAGCTAACAAAGTGTTGAGAGCAGGATATTATTCGCCAACATTATTTTCAATTTGTATAGGACAGTGATGAGCTGCCATGAATGCCAAGTTTTTCAAGGAAAAGGGAAGTTGCTTCCTCTTCCTTTGAAACCAGTTGAGGTAAATGCACCTGTCGAGTAGTGGGACTTGATTTCATAGGGGAAATCCATCCTATATCATCAACACAACATTGATGGACGTTGACAGCTATCGATTACTTCACCAAGTGGATTGAGGCTATTCTGACAAGGCAGGCTATGGATATAGTAATTATCCCATTTTTAGAATCTAATATCTTGTATCATTTTGGTTTTCCTCACAAGATCATAACAGATAATGCAGCAGCATTTAAGTCCAAGAAGATGGTGGAGTTTTACAACAAGTACAATATTACATTGGGTCATTCCACAACATACTACCCACAGGGAAATGGGTTGGTTGAGTCGTCAAATAAGTCCTTCGTGAATATAATCAAGAAAATGTTGGAGGCAAATAAGAAGAATTGGCATTGAAAGCTTGTTAATGCCTCATGGGCTGATAGAGTGAGCAGTAAGAAATCCACAGGTATGTCACCTTTTGAGTTGGTTTATGGTACTGATACAGTATTTCCTACATCACTTGTAGTCCCGATCATGAGACTACTATAGGAAGCTGGCAACGAAGAGGATGTTATTCAGAACAAAATTAATAAAATGATTCACCTTCAGCAAACAAGGAAAGAGGTTTACCAAAACACTTTCTAGTTGCAAAACCAAAGAAAAAAAGATTCAGGTAGAGGATGTAGTGTTGTGTTGGGATGCACAGAATGAGGAAAAGGGAAAGCATGGTAAGTTTAACAATCTATGGAGAGGACCGTACAAAATCTCAGTCTATTGAGGACAAAATTCCTTTTTGTTAAAGGAAATGGATGGTCAGGATTGTTAAGGAGGGCCAGTGAATGGTAGGCTCTTGAAGCATTACTACTTTTAAGGTTGTTTCCTGAAGTTATTACACCTTCATTATATGTACCAATTTGAGTTTCCTTGCAAAATTTCAAGTACACTGTCATTTGAGCTTGGGGCCTGAAGTGAAGGCTATAAATTTTAAATGATTAGTGTCAAGTTTGGTCGATTTTGTTTATAGTCAAGTTTTGAGTCAGTTTGGTTGAGAGTTGGCGTTCAGTTGTATTGAGTCATTTTTCAGTTTTTTTTTTGGTTTTGACCGTGTTGCCTAATGGATGAGGAACTTGGTCTTTAGTGTTCTTGACACCTCTAAGGAGCTGCCATCCCCAATAAGGCCAATGTTAGTGTTAGTATCTGCATACTTCCATCAAGGATTAAAATTCACTCTTTCCATGTTCATTTTAGGGATCCCATACTGAAAATTTTGCATCATTCCATTAGGTCATGATATACTAATCCATTTATGGTTGTTTTCTCTTCAAAAAATCTAAATTTTTCCCTCATAGAGTATATGTGTTGATCCTTCTTTAGATTGTCTTCAGTTATGGTTTCATAATCAATTTGCAGTCATGATTTCATTCAACCAAGGTCAAAAGTTTCATGTTAAAAGGTAACTAAAGGTCAGCAAGGGTATGAGGATGACTAACGAAACAAGCATGATGATTTGGAAGTCATAAACTACTGAGTTATTATTTTTTTTAACCTAATGTAATTTTCACCTCAAAAACATGTCTTTGAGTTGAAAAAAGAGTATTTTAAGTTTATTTGTATTTCATATGTAATGTTAAGTTCCAATATGTAATAATGGATCTCAGCTACACCAGAGAATTTCTCCTTGCTGCAAGACAAACAAACACTACAAAATTCAAGTCAAATTGAGCAATCATCCACCTGTCAAAAAAGCAAAGGGTCAAAAAATCAAGAGAAATTAAATGAAAAGGTGAAAGTGACAAAAACCATTAGCAAAGGGAGTTTGAGGAGATAAAGATTAAATTCAAGGGTGTATAAATATCTTCTTTCCTTCATATCTTCTTTATTTCCCTTTTACCCCACATTGCGCAAACCCCAGCAGTGTTTTTTACAATTTGAGGTGGAATCAGCAGAAACAGTGGAGGCACTGCGCATTTCATCTTGGCGCTACACACTCCCTCCAAGCATTGTACACTCCCTTTAGGTGCTATGCACTCCGCAGAAGTGCTATGCACTTCCTCTAGGAGTTGCGTGTTTGGCCAGTTTTGCCCATATTCATTCTTCAACTTTCCTAATACCTCCTCAGCCTTAAAACAAGTATCCTCTTCAAAACATCATTTTCCCTCTCCCAAAATTTATTTCCTCTATGTTTGAAGAATGAAATCAATATTGGTGTTAGTCTCACATTCAAAACCCTATTTTTTCTCCTAAACCATAATTTTTGCAGGAAATCTTCCCATTTCCCAAAATATACCTGATCAATACCCTATATCCCCTTTCAGAGACCTTTATCCCTACACCCATAAGACTCCCATCTAACTTTCCCTTTTCTTTTTTCCTTCCTAAACACTTGCATTCCCGTACCATTTACTTAGGGTTTCATAACAAGGAGACCATGGCTAATCAAGGATATAGGCCACACAATGAAGAAGAGGGATCAAACAGAGAGGGAAACATGGAGCAGAGAAGGCCACATAAAGGAGGGAAAATCCACAAGTTTGAGCCAATAGATCTCCAAGAGCTCATAGCTTCTCCTATGACAGTGACATCCTGCAAATGGTTAGGATGTTTTGAGTTTTGTGAGTAGGTCCAAATAGTCTAGTACCACCCTTAGTTGACTAGGATTTTCATAACCAAAATTCAAGATAACCAAGTCACTCTTGCAGGCATAAACTTCACATTGTCTGCTACCATCATATCATCTGGCACCAGGATTCCAGACATTGGGGAAAAATGGTTCAAGCAGGGTAAAATAGAAACACATTTTTATGAACCATACATCAAACCTAGGTACAAAGGTGAAAGAAAAAGCTATTTCCCATTCTCATACCTCCTTGACAGATATGCACCTATGATGAGGATTATAATGAAGTATTTTTCATGTGAGGTTACATTCTCTAGGGTCTATTCTTACCATATCCGGTTACTTATGCATTTTACTAGGGTTAAAATGCCCAATATACCCTACTATATTTTCAGGAGTGTTGAGAAGATGGCCTACATTGCCAAAAAAAGGGAATACAAAGATCAAATGAAAAGCTTAATTCACCATTCCCTCATAAATATCATAGTTCTTTATCACCTCAAAGAACTTAACATTCAATCGAGTAAATTTATAGCTAACCCCATTTTCACTCAAGTTTCAACTCAAAATGTTCAAGGCATTCCATCATCATCTCATCCACGATCACTCCCATTATCACTGTTCCATGGACCTATTCTTTCATCTAACAGGAAAGAGGAAAGTGAGAAAGAACAAGGTGATCAGGGTCAAAGCAGCAAGCTCGGAGGGACTAATTTAGGTATTATGGTGCACACCTATCAGAGAGGAAATAGGCAAGTGTTTGCCCCATAGATTGTGGGAGGGGCCTTACTCTCTTCATCAGCAAAGAAAGTATAGAAAGGAAAGGAAAAAATGGTTGGAACAGAAATGTAAAAATAGGAAGAAGACCCCCATGAAACTAAGCAAGCTTTTGACTTAGCAGACTTAGATGAGGAAGATGAAAATGAAAACACTAAAATGATCCTCAAAGAACAAGAAGCGTTGATAGATGAGTTGTAGGTGAAACTACAAAGAGAAAAATACATATATCTTATGTTGGAAATAATACTGAGAGGGGGGGTGGGTGAATCAGTATTATCTGGTCAATTATTTTCTTTTTCAAACCCAGAACATATATGCTACTTCAGTTAGAAAAAACCGCGTATATATGCAACTACAGATAAGGAAACCTGTGTATACCATATATACTTATAATTTAAAATATTCTACAGATGTTGAACATTAATCTATGCATCAGGATCATATAAACAGTAACCAGGAACAAAAAATAGAGCAGAAGACAATCACACACAAGAACACAAGATATAAGGTGGAAACCCAATGTGGGTGAAAACCACCTGCTGCAATATGTCTCTATCTTTTCAATTAAAACTTCTTTTTACAATGATTCCGTACTGGTGTAGTCCTTTTACCAGTACACATGCTACTACCTGCAGAAGCTACAACCCTCTCTCGTTTTCCATCTTCTCCTGGAAGGAGCTACAACCCCCCTTAGTTCTTGTACTAGTTGAGATACTAGTACGCAGGCTGCTACCTGCAGAAGACTACAACCTTCTCTTCCTTCCAGGGACCACGTTTCATAAATTTTCAGACTGGATCCACAAATAACATCAATCGAACATCAAGTATTTCTGCATCAACCAATAACCTTTTCACTAATCAAAACTGATCAAAACACTTCTCTGACAACTGTACCCAGATCATAATAAGAGTAATCATACCCCACTTCTGAACCCAGAACATTATAGTAATAAACAGAAGCAACTAGAACATTAATCAAGAGATGTCTCTACTTCACTATTCAGAAACCTGCGTACAGATCTATAAATTCATTCTTTCAAACATTCAGATATTAGTTAACCCAAATTATTAGAGTTATAGATCAAGCGTGTGCCACATATCACAAATCAAAATCATATAGAGATACCACTATTCCAACCTTAAGATTTTGACCCATCAATAGAACTTATCCTTCTCCTTGTGCTCAGGTTCCTTCTTCATTCAGATCCAGATCTGCACCATAACCCAATCACAGTATTCTAGATCTAGCACTTTATCAGATATTTAATAATTCAGAAGATGCCTTGCGAAATGATCTCCTTCCCCTTTTATAGCCTTAGGCCTTTCACAATACCACGGACCAAAAACCGTAACAATTCAATACCATGGACCCAATACTTTGGATCAACACTTTTGGATGCAATACCACGGACCAAAACCATAGGATCAAAAACTGTCAGACTAATACCATGAACCAACCATAATATTTCCCATGAAAGTGCATGAACTTTTCTCTGCATGAAAGGAACTTTTCTCTGCATGAAAGTGCATAAACTTTTCTCTTCATGAAAGGAACTTTTCTCTGCATGAAAGTCCGTGAAAAAGAAAATAACTTTGTTGCACTATAATTTATCGTCTGAGATGAGTGGGTTGCCATCAATTACAACACATGTATCATAATGCCAACATCTTATTATGAACAGGAAAATAGGCAAATGGAGACACAGCATGAGCTTATGGATTGCAGCTCATCAAAGTTAAAAGGGAAGCTGAAAAGACTAAAATCCAACTTGTGGAAGCAGATGGTTACTATGGTGAGCCCATGGAGGAAAAAATGCCCAAGTGGAGGCCTAGGACTAGAGGCCTAAAGCGAGCTTTGGAGCCTGAAGGAGAAAACGAAGCTCAACTTGCCAACCGACCCACCTTAAATGAATAATTTGGCATAATGGTGAAGGAGAACTCGGAATATTGGCTTGAGAGGGCTAACACTCATCTTGAGGACTTGTTAGCTAAAGCTAATAGTGATACGGAGGTTCAAAGGAGAATGGCGAAATACTATAACATGAGAAACAAAATTACTAGAGCCAAGCTCAAAAGGGCTCATCCAAAAATTGAGGCCTTAACTCATCAGAAGGAGAAAGACAAGCTTGACCTATTGGTGGAGGCTTCACTCCATGCTTAGTCACCTTTAAAGACCCTGAACTCAGTTTTTTGCTTTTGGGTATTTCTTGTTCTCTCCAAGTAATTTTTATATCAGTCCCTTGGTCAAATGCACAGTGCCTAGGGCGCTGCGTACTTTTTTGGGGCATCTTTTGGAGGAATGGCCACCACCATTGGATTTAGAATACCATTTATAGTCAAGAAAAACATGTTTCCAAATTTGAAAGTCAAAACTACTAGGTGGAAAAGGAAAAAGGCCGCGTAAAAATCATGTTTCTGCCTATTTTTTGAGCCAGGTGCTGCGCGTTTGAGCAATCTTGGGAGATTGTAGTTTTGGAGAGGAAAATCAAGCTCAATTGGGAAACTAGGGGCATTTTTAGAAACTAGACATGATATCCATTCCAATGAGCTATCCTAAGCTAGATTTGGACACCAAGAAGGCAGTCAAAGCGCACCCTGAAGATGGCTCTACACACTTCCTTCAAGCATTGCACGTTTGACACTGGCGCTGCACATTTGATAGATAGCCAAAATTTTCATTGTTTTTCTCAAAAATTACTTTTCACTTGTCGGATTTTGATTTTTGACTGATGTAATTCATAATTATGATGTAATCGAAGTGTGTTTTTGTTACCTAGGGCAGATACATCAAATGAATGGCCTAAGTGGCATGTAATGAATTAGTTTGCTTCATATTAGGGATGAGTCAGTTTGACCACCCTAGTCTTTAGCTATTAGTTCAGTCTTTTGTGAAACTGCTCCTCCTCTCATGGATTTGACCCTTGAGGCTAGGATTATTTGGTTTTAGGCCTACATCATGTAGTTTCTCAGTCATTTTACTAGTTGGACTCAGTGTTGATGCTCAAAGCTTGATTGTACACCTCTGTAAGTAGTTTGGCAGGAAATTAATAAGAATTGTAGCTATTTTTATGGGATCCCTGTGGTATGGAGTTCTAGTATAGTTTCTTCTTTTGTGATTATATGTTTATATGTTTTATGTATGCCATCAATCATTTCATTACTTCCAGTTTCATAGGTAGAATCCATTTCATCAGTGCTTGGCCTTGGGAAACCATTCACCATTTCATGTTTTTTGTAGTCCAGGAAGGATCCATGATTGTCACATGCCTTTCTTAGCTTCTCACCAACCTAAAAAATCTAACCACATCAAGCCCAAGAGTGCTAAAGCCTATGCCTACCTTGCCCCATAGGACACCCTACATTTTTTACTTAATTTTCCAGATCTAAACTGCCCAGCTCCTCCTAATCTCGCAAAACCCCTACAAAATCCAATCAAAACTTTTGTGCTACTATACCTAGCCTAAAATCCTTTACTTGATTCAGTCATCTTCACTGAGATCCTTATGGAGAGAGCCATCTCCTAGCCTAGTAGGGATAACTACTTGGCTAAGCTTGGTTTGTGGTTACCTTGGCATTGTCTCCCTTCAACCTCACATCAATCTAGGTGATAACAAATGCAAAGCAGGTGGCAAATCAGTGCACGACCAAAGTTGGGGTCATATGGGTTGAGCTAGAAGAGCTTCACATAAAGATCTTCACACCTACCAAGTGAATCAAGGGCGAGTCACGATGTTTGTGTTGGGGGCCTCTTGGCAATGGGATCCCCCAAAGGAAATTTCTAGGGCTAAAATCCCATGATTGAGTCAAATTTTGTAATAAAATGGTAAAGACTCCACATTTTATGGTCGCAGAGTGTGTAGATGTCATAAGTCATAAAGGGTTGTCCGCCCTTAGTTTTGTAAAGTAAAGTCAATTGTAAGAGATCTACCCATGGTCCACGGACCATGGGATTGTATAAAAAGAGCTAAGCTCTAAGTAGTTTTGAAGAGACATAAGGCAAGGTAAGAGAGTTAGAGCTCTAAAGTAAGAAATCTAAGTTTTGCGTCATAGCATAGGTAGAGGCTCTATAGCTCAGTGCGTAGAGGCCTACGGTAGAAGTCCACAGCTGATTGCGTGGACCCCTGTAGCTGTGTGCATAGGGTGGATAGAGTCTGTAGTCACTTGGAAGAGATTAATAAATAGAATGATTCTGCAATTTATTTGTCATTGTTCCGATTAATGCATCTTATCATTTTATGTATGAATTTCCTTTATAATGCTTATGTGATGCACAAATGTGTATGATTAAGTTAGATAACTGAATGCATATAATAATATTTGTTTACGCAGTGCTAACTGTGAGTATCTAATAAGATAAGTAAAAAACTTAGACTAGTTAAGGAATCTGCATGGTGTTGTGTGTGGAGCATGATTGTTCAGAGGTCTTTGTTTCAGCCGGATGTATACCCCAGGAAGTTTTGTACACCCATCCACGCGGGAGGCGTGGAGGGGACTTGTCCCCCCCGCGGGGGTCCGGGGGGCCGATCCCCCCCGGATGGGGGGTCCGGGGGCTAGTGGTCCCCCGGCGGGGGATGGGGGGCAGCACCCCCGAAGCTAAAAACAGATGTAAATTTTCCTTGTAAAAGTATAGTAATTTCTAGTCAATCTGAGCCGTTCATTAGGCGGATGATCTGATGGTAGAACTTATGTTTAGTTTA
>APFE030328789.1:51158-72708 GCA_000404065.3 Pinus taeda
GATTCTTAGATATTTGAAAGGTACCACAAATCAAGCATTATGCTTTGGTGGTTCAAACATTTCTCTATAGGGATATGTTGATGCAGATATGGCAGGTGATAGAGATAACAAGAGGAGCACTAGGGGATATGTATTTACTATTGGTGGAATAGTTGTTAGTTGGGTTTCAAATATCCAAAGTGTTGTTTCACTTTCAACAACAGAAGCAGAGTATGTTGCTGCTACAGAGGCTAGTAAAGAAATGATTTGGTTACAAAGGTTTATGTGTGAATTGGGTAAGGAGCATGAAATGGGCACATTATATAGTGATAGCCAAAGTGCCATTCATCTTACAAAAACTCAGCATTTCATTCCAGGACTAAACACATACAGCTCAAGTACCATTTCATATGATCAGTGTTGGAAGATGGAGAGTTGAAGCTGGAAAAGATACACACTAGCCAGAATCTGCAGATATGCTAACAAAAGTTGTAACCAGGGAGAAACTAAGAATATGCTCAGTTTCAATTGGTATTCAAGGATGACGATGAAGATGAGAAACAGCCAGGTCCAAAGAGGAGTCATTGTCCAGTAAATGAAGTAGCGGTGGAGTTGCAACAATCATTCTCCAAGTGGGAGATTGTTGTGTGTGGAGCATGATTATTCAAAAGTCTTTGTTTCAGCTAGATGTATACCCTAGGAAGTTTGTACACCCCTCCATGCGAGGGGGTGTGGGGGGGACTTGTCCCCCATGCAGGGGTTCAGGAGGGGGGCGTTCGCCCCCACCTGGGAGGTCCGGGGGCCAGCGATCCCCTGGCGTGGGTTTGGGGGTAGCGCCCCTGAAGCTAAAAGTAGATGTAAAATTGCATTGTAAAAATATAGTAATTTCTAGTCAATCTAGTCCGTTCATTAGGCAGATGATCTGACAGCAGAACTTATGTTTAGTTTAGGTTTTTTTTCCCTAGAAGGAAACCCCTCTCTTTGTATGAAGGCATTGTATTGAGTCCGTGTAATAGGTCTGTATTCTCCGAGCGAGAAGTAGAGAGGTGAGACTGTGAGAGAAAATATAGGATATTACAGCGGATCTGCTGTAGGTTGTGTCTCTTTATTTTGCTGGATAATAGAAAGCAAGGATTGGTTGTTTGGGGTGGACATAGCCCAAACTAGGTGAACCACGTTTATCTATGTCTCTCTTGTTTAATGTGTTTTCTGTGTTTATATTTCTGCAATATTTTATGTGTTCCATTGCTCCGTAATATATAATTTCATAACAGAAAGGCCAATAGCTTGACAATGTTTTCATATTTAATGAGTCTGAAAAGAGTTTAAAGAAGGCCCGTTTTTTAGGCATGAGTGGTATTTAGGGTAGCAACTAGTTTCGGGTAAGCTTGGAACTTCTCAAAACAAGGTGATGTGAAGAGGTTGGCTAACAGGACCGCTCATTGCAGTTGTTCCTCAAAAGGGTAAACAATCAAGTGGAAGCGTATGATCAGCCAAAAATATGGAGGTGATGGCAAGAACACAACCAAGGCTCAAAAGGCTAATAGCGTGGCAATCACAAAGGTTATTTGCCGAAGGTGGGTTCATTTTTTAACGAGCTTGAACCGTGGGGAACTATGCTCAATGGTAGGTTTATTTTTTAACGAGCTTGAACCATGTGATAACATTACTCAAGGGTAGGTTTATTTTTTTAATGAGCTTGAACCATTCGATAACATTGCTCATGGGTAGGTTCATTTTTTAATGAGCTTGAACCATACAATAACATATGCTCAGTTTGTGGTCAAAATGTTTAATTCACTACTTAGCACATCATATTCTTTCGTCGGTCGTTCAACCTGCTCAATCACTCCATCAAACTGATTATAAATACATATATATGTACGAAAAATGAGTTAAAACTAACATTTTTATTGAAGTGCGTGAATAGTAATCATAAAAGTAGTTTTACCTTTCATTTTCATCATTCTATTTCAAATTTGGGATTTTGGAGCTCTGGAGTAGTTTCCCCCCTCAAATTACACCAGTTGACTTTGAGAGATTTGGTGGACTATTCTCTGTTCCATCAGGACCAAGTAGGAGCTAACCCTGAGCTCTTCATTTTCATTCCATCCTTGTTCGATTCTGACCATGTTTTTTCACACTTTTGGACCCTTAGGGTTTGAAGATATCATTCCCCAATCATCGCACCTTGTCAGTATCAAAAGGTGTGATTCATACTGAGCTGCCAACTGGTCATTCAATATGCATCCCACCTTACTCAAAGGCAGGGTGTGATGGGCGCAGAAGGGCATCTTTACACAATGATTTTTCATCAAAAGTTTTCCTTTTTTTGCTCAAAATTGGATCCTAATTCATCTTTTGTTTGCATTTCATATTTTTGTCAGATTAAGATGGTCATCACATGGTGTGAACGTGAACATGAAGAAGAGGACATGATTGATTTACATGACCCAGGCACAGTTGTTGCATTAAGAAACTATGGCTTGTTGAAGTTCTTCTGCATATCCAACATGAGGCAACAAATCAGTTTGTTGCAGTATTTTCTCGATGCTTGGGGCCCAATTGACCAGGTATTCCATATTAGAGGTAAATCCATTCCATTGAGAGTCGAGGACCTTTACTTTCTGACGGAGTTGTCGAGGCGTGGTGCCCCTCTTTCACTTTCAGGATTCCCTCATGCGGGTGAAACCGTGAAAGATTATATTTGTCAGTTCTACAGAGATGGATCTCAGCCTAGTAGAGATGGAAATATCAATATCCGGGATGTCACTAATCGGCCCCTCAGGGCCATTTTATTTACCTTTTCTAGATTGGCTGGTAGTGTGGTTTTGCATTTGGCAAACAGATCTTACATGTAGTATTCCCTGGAATGCCTGGAATCGAAGGTGTTCAATTTGTGTGAGGTAGTACTTCCTATCATAAAATATGAACTCTCCAAAGTAAAGAATGGAAGAACCAAGAATTTTGGTTATGGTTCCATATTGCCTACTTTTTCCTTGGAGAGGATTCCACTGATGCAACCTTAATACATTTCACTAGGATTTCCAGCACCGGGGGAACCACGAATGCAAAGCTGGGTTGATATTATGGCCAAACATGCCAATCAGTGACAGATTTCCTTCGTTGATTCCTTTTTCGAGTGGTTCTACCGTCAGGAGATGGTATTTGTGAAGAATCAATATGTCGGGATGGATTTCCGAGGTGACCCAGATTTGGCATTACCAGTTGGCAAGCAATGGAGTGCTCCAGGTAAAATGATTCGACCATATCTTTTTTTATCAGTTTTATAATGTTTTTATCTTTTTAAATGTTACCAAGACTAATCAAACTCATATGTGTGTGTATATATTGGACCAGTATGACTAGTATTACACCCACAGGCAACAGATGATGCTCCAGCAGGAGAGGCTATAGGGAGGGCCATCCTGTGAAATCTGGACATATTAGAGACCCTAGCAGTGCCGCAGGATCAGATCAAGGGCATCACTCTTGGTATTCAGGATTTCAGGATCGATGAGTTACCTTTGAGGTTACAGCGCCATACTACTAGCCTGTTGAGTCGATGGACTAGGCTCTTGTGCATGACTGCACAGGTGGTGACATGTTATCACCAGCATCATTAGTCTAGGATGCTTCCCTGCATCCATCTTTTGAGTTTCTTGGTCATATGATTGATTTTGTCTTAGACACAACACATTTTGTAAAAACTACAAAACAGTTATATATTTTTTATTTTCGGAGTTTTATTTTGGTTAATTTATGCAATCCTAATGCAAGTGTTAACGTAAAATGCTTTCTTTACAAATGCTACAAATGTCTATCTAACACATAGTTTTCTAATGAATCAGTTAACGTGTTTAAGTTTCTAGAAATGTGTTGATATTGAATGGAATCAAATTGTCTTTCCAAAATCCTGACTCTTAGGAACATGCGATACATGGCTAGGTTCTAAATGGAATAAATACCAGTAAGTTGTAGAATGGCGAGCTATGAATCTAGCCTGACAAAAAGTCTGTGTATGCCATGTGAAATGGCATCAGAGAGAAGTTCAATCAACGTGCTATACTCAGCGATGTTATTTGTTGATCGACCAAAACATATCCCCCTAAAACTCACTAACTAACTACTTGGAGCAAAAATGGCCCAGGCCGTAGAGGACAGGTTTTGCCTACTATGACTAGCTCTATCGGCATACCAAACAAATGGCTCCAAAAAGTCTGACATCTACAAAAAAAGCGAAGTGGATTACCTAACCAAAATGACATCTCTAAAAGAAAACAAAAATGCAACAAAATCATATATACAATAAGTGTACTACACTTAATCAAGAATATTAACATTTAAGATACAACCCTTTACGGGGATGCAACAGAGGAATCCCATCATAATCGACCAGCTCGTAGGCTCCTTTTGTCAATACTCGTTTAACAATGTAGGGGCCCATCTCTAATGATTCGAACTTACCTGCCCCCAATTTGTCAGAGTCCTAATTGTAAAGCAAGACCAAGTCACCTTCTGAGAAGACATAGGGCTTGACATTTTTGTCAAATTTCACCTTGACGCATTTCTTATGTGCTTCATTAGCCAATTCGGCATCACAATGGGCTTCATCCAGGTGGATTAGTTCTAAGAAACAAGCCTCTTCTTTCGAAGTTTCGGGAAGTAGATCAATTGCGAGTCTGAGAGATGAGATTTCACACTAAATTGGTGAGACAACTTCCAGACCATACACCAACTGAAAGGGTGTAAATCCGGTCACATTTCTCACCGAAGTGCTCTATGCCCACAAAGATGAGTGCAAGATTAAATTTCAGTTCTGTTTGTGGACTCTAATCATTCTTTGCAGCATGCACTTAAGGACTTTGTTGATTGCCTCAACCTGTTCGTTAGCCTACGAATATTCTGGAGTAGAACTATCGTGGACAATCCTAATTTGGCATAAATTCAACCATCATGTGATTGTGAAAATACGATCCATGATATGTGACTATAGCCTGTGGGACACCAAATCTAGAGACTACATGATTAAAAAAGAAAAGAGCATCCGTTTCATCGCTGTTGTTTATTGTAGGCATCACCTCAGCCCATTTTGTAAAATAGTCGACAACGAATATAATATACCCATGCCCCCCACCCGAGGTGGGGTTAGATGTCATGAAATCTATGCCCCATTTAGCGAATGGTCCTAAAACAAGTACTGGATGTAGTGATGTAGGAGGTAATCTAGTTTTGCGATCAAAAATCTGACAAGCATTGCAACTTCTGACTGCAATTATGCAATCTTTGAATATAGTGGGCCAAAAGTAACTAGCTCATAAGATATTTTGTGCAGTAGCATAACCAGATAGGTGACCCCACATGCATCTGAATGACTGCCATTCAGGAATTTTTCCGCCTCCTCATGCATGAGGCACCTTCACAGAATGTATCGACACCACAATGGTAAAGTGTATCACCAATGATTAGGTAATTCTTGGCTTGGTATCGAATACACCACTATTGTGATTGAGAGGTGTTAGGCCTAAAAGTTTGGGTTTGGAGATAGGCTAGTATATCTCCATACCATGGATCGCTTAACGATATCCAAAACAGAGTCTCATCCACGATGGATTCTTTATATGTTAAATCATTGGACGACAATGGGAGGTCACAAAGTAACTTCGCGAAGACGAGAGACTTCTTTGATTTGGATTTGGTGAATTCCATATCAAACTCTTGCAAAATGGTTATTCATTTGGAAATTTTGCCCCCTATTAATTGACATGACAGAATGTAGGTCATAGGGTTGCAATCTGACACAATGGTAATTTTTCAAAAGAGAATATAGTGTCAAAATCTCTATACTACTTGAACAACTGCTAAAGCCAACTTTTCAACATAAGTGTACTTGCTTTCTGTATCATTAAGGTTACGACTTAAATAATATATAGGATGTTCTATTCCATTATCTTATTGCACTAAAACCATGGCGATGGTCGTATCTGTAGTAGCGAGATACAGGTTAAAGTCTTTTTGATATTTAGGAGCATACATTAATGATGCTTTTATCAGGGAACTTTTTAAAGCGTCAAAGAAAGCTTGCACAACCTAATCCCAGTGGAAGGGTACTCCTTTTTTCAACAGATGCATATAACCTTTAGCGAGTGCGGCATAATGTGGAATGAACCTCCTCAGAAAGTTAGCTTTCCCTTGGAGTTTTTGAATCTGTAGAAAATTTGAAGGTGGAGGCATGTCAACAATTGCCTGAACCTTAAATGGGTCGAGTTGAATTCTCTCCTTAGAAACTACGAAACCAAGTAATCGACCAGAACCAACACAAAACACACATTTGTGAGGATTGAGTCGTATCTTATAGTGTCAGCAACGTAGAAATATGGCTCTCAAATGCGGCAGATGATCAGTTCGCTTTCGTGAATGAGCTGGTAGATCGTCGAGATACAGTTGAATGATGTGTTCGATGTCATGAAAGGCATAGTTAATCACCCTCTAAAAGGTCACCCCTACATTCTTCAAACCGAAAGGTAATTTACGATATGCGAATGTGCCCCATGGACATATAAATGTAGTCTTTTACTGGTCCTGTGGGCAGATATTGATTTGGTTGTACCCGAAAAATCCATCCATGAATGAAAAGATTTCGCATCCGGCACATTCATCAATTATCTTGTTGATGAAGGGTGTAGGATAGTTGCCCTTTGGACATGCTTGATTTACATCCCTATAATTGACGCACACCCTAATTGTTCCTTGCTTTTTCATTACAGGAACAATATTCGATACCCAATCAGTTAGAGGAAGAAGGTAAATGAAACCAGCATGCAAACATTTTTCAACTTCTACCTTTATGGCAATGGCTTTCTTCGGGTGATTAGGTAGAAGCCATTGTCATACTGGTTTGACATCTGGATACATCTTGATTTCATGTTCAACAATTCTTGAGTCAATTCCTAGCATTTCTTCATATGACCATGCAAAGACATCTCTGAATTCACAAAAGAGAGTGCAGTATATTTCCAATTCCGATGGAGAAAAATATTTGCCAACATGAATATTCTATATAACATTAGGTTTGGTCGAGATATTAATGGCGATAGTTTCTTCAATATTGGATAGATTTTGCTCGGAATCCACTGTATTTATAGTATTTGATAGAAAAGAAAAAACTGAAGGATGATTAAGGTCACTTGAATAATCTTCATTGTTATCTTGAAGGTGGGAATGATGGTGGTAATCTTCCCATGACATCTCTCTTATCATCATTGAATAGATGATTCCTTTGTCTATACCACGTATATGAGACCAAGGATCAGAAGAGGTACCATACTCTAGAGACCTATCTATCCAAACACTCGTTGAGTGTTGCTTTGGGTCTACCACCCAAGCCCAGAAAATTGATTGCTACAAAGATTCTATGGCGCTTGGGGGAAACACCTCGCAATGATCCACACTATCAAAATGCTCAGAGTTGTTCTTAATATTAGATGATGTGGAAGAAACCATATGACAGGTTTCCACTGTGGCCACTTCCACCAGATCAGTTGGAGGCGGGAGGGAAAAAGTACCCATTAAGGAAGGGTCTTTTAGGAGACCTACTTTGACATTTTGAAGTGATTGAGAACTTCCATCGATCAATGGAATGCTTCCAGTAGCTTGAGAACTATTGGGGAAAAAGGTTAATTGGTCAATGATTGTAATTCCACTTTGGAAGGGGAATGAAATCTTTCAAAAATATGTAGACACAATGGCAGTGATAGCATAAATCCAGGGCCTTCCTAGTAAGATATTGTAGCCAAGGTTTCCATCAATGACCTCAACTTCAATTTCTACTGTCTTGCCCCCTAGTTAAACTTGCAAGTTACTTAAAATCCCATACGGCGTGTATGTTCTTCCATCAAATGCTTTTAATGTTATTGATGATCATGACAAGGGTGGTGAACCTAAAGTTTTCTAGAAACTTATTGACATAATACAAGTAGATGCCCCCTCATCAATTGTCATTCAATGAACAGTTTTATTGAGGGCTTTTACTTGTATAAGGAAAGTGAGTTGGGACGATAACTGAGGTGCGTATCCTTTATGGTTAAAGGCCACAAGATTGGAATCCGCTGGATCAATCCCATTTATTGCTGATAACAAAGCCTTCTTTTGGGAGGTGAAATTCTGCAGTACTTCGAGTGTCAACATAGCGGATGGCGATTGAGCTAGATCCTCCACTATATTATAATTCTTTGCAGCTCGAGCACGAGGATTAAATGTCAATTTATGTACTACTCCTTTGGCTGCTTTATAGTCAATTCAGGAATGATGGGTAGAACAAGTTCTCGCGAATTCGTCGTCGAACTACTAGGTTGATCTGTAGCCTTGTTGTTTGATGATGGTGGATTCCCATAATCTTTGTTTCTTGTCAATATCAAATGATCATTTTGCTATTTTGAGATGGATAGCATAAGCACTTGGGATGTGGAAGCATGATCGATAGCAACTAGATTAGTTTCTGGGTTTGGAAATGGATCAATCAACACCGCTGAGGTACTTGAAGTCTTTAAAAATTTTGCAACCTCAGCTTGACGTGGACAATCTTTCGTCCAATGCTCCTCATTACATATGTAACATGGAACACGAGGTTTCTTTTGCCCAGTAGGGTTTTCAGAAGATTTTTTAGGAGTTGAATTTTCCTTTTTCTTCTTATTATTTTTCCCTTTCTTCTTGCACCCTGGTTGCTTTGGATTCTTGCCCTTGTCGGATGACACGACATTAATCTCCGAGGCAAGAGGTTTGTCATTTACTTTTTGACTAGAAACTACAAGGGCTTTACTAGATGGAGCCTTTGCAATTTTCGTGCTTGAGGTACCGATCATGCCGTCACCAGCATGAGAGTCCCTGTTTGATTTAGTAGGGGGAGGAATGGAAACTTCTAGTCTGGGAGTGTCAGGAATTTTGTCGTAGAGTGTGCCCAACTGAGTATAGATCAAGTATAAATATTGGGCACAAGAAATTACTTGCTCTTCAATGAAAAATCCTCCTTTTGCCACGTCCTCAGTTATAGACGGTAATAGGGACTTAATAAACCACTTAGCTCAAAGCTGATCAGGAACATACATCTTTACCATTCATTGACAACATCGCCACTCATGAATATGATCAAATATGTGAGTGGTTGTTGTCTGTTTAAAGTTGGTAAGGAGTTTTCTCCCTGTTTCATACCTTATGGGTAACTGAAATTGGGTTAGAATAGTAGTGGCAAGGGCGTTGAAGTTATCAAATGAAGCTCTAGGTAATTCAATATACCACTTCATTGCCAGACCAGTTAGTGTTCTCTGAAAAAGGTGAGGGAATCATCATTTAGGGTGTTAGATGAGCACCACAAATGAAAAGTCATTACGTGATTTGATGGATCTTCACCTAGATTTCCATTGAATTTAGGAATATCAGATGGAAGTTTATGAGGAATTGCTAGTCACCAAGGGGTACACGCAATTGGATCATTTGTCAGTCGGTTCAAATCTAGTAATTCCATAGTTGCTACAAAAGGCAACTGTTGATTTAAGTTAGGTGAAGCATACCTAAGATAAGATGGAATCACCTGAGCAGTAGGTCTTTGCATACCAGCATAATGTATCTGATGCTGGTAACTTTGATAAGGTTGTTGGACATAACCAATATAGTATGGTTGTTGATAACCATTTTGAAAATGTGGTTGTCCATTACCTACAAAGCCTTGTTACTCAGGTCCTCGGTACATTTGTTGGAATTGTGATTGTTGGGATTGAACCAGCCATGGTTGTTGGACCATTTGTTGTTGCCCAATACTAGAAGACTGACCAAGATGTGGGGTGATAACACCTGTATGAGCCTGAGTCATTCCAAGTAAGGAAGCACTAACCTGAGGTTGTGATTGAGCCGTAGAGACAAGAGGCTATTGTATTATAACCTGAGAGACTTGAGGTTGACACGCAACAAGAAGTGCTTATGCTTGCAACACACTCACAATAGCAGTTGTGGTGGGAATATTTGACATAGGTTGTGTTGGTTGTACTGAATATACAACCCTTGGTTGTTGAGATAGTATTGGTACCCAACCGCTGGATGCAATTCCAGTTTGACTTGAATTTTGTTGTAAACTCTCATATGGTTGTTCTCTAGGAGGGAACAATGAAAAAACATACTACCCTCCATATGGGGGTAGTCCACTGTTCAAAGGATATTTATGTCCTTGAAGACCGGTCTGCCCAAATTGATACTGGCATGTAGGATCAATTTTCTTAGTTTCAACATAAGAAATACCAAATGGGACTCTGGATGAATAAATAGGAGCAGACCATGTCATCAAAATAGCCCCTGAGTGGACTCCAGCGAGTGATTGATAACTAGCCGGGATAGATGGTATATCAGCAAACATTGTAGGAATAGCAGCACAAAGTTATGTTGTAGCTATATCAGATGACACAATCCTAGATGTTGATGGTTTCTCAGACATGTTTAGTCTATCCAAAATATTTCCTAGTGATTCGACGAGAACTTGCGATGAAGGATGATTAAAAGAACTAGCTTCAGGAGTAGAAGGATATAAGTGGATCCTAGTTCCAAAATGTAATGGGGTACTAGATGGAAGATCCTCTACTATCTCCTCTATAGAAATCAGTCTAGGTGGAAGAGGTGGACCGTCAGGTCCGTCAAAAAATTTCTGGAGCCGAAGAAGGTATAGCTTCTGCAGTGATAGATACTGGAGGGGTGACACCTTCTGAATTCTGGAACTCAACTTCTAGATGTTCAGTTAAGTGAACTTCAGTCTCTAGATCAACTCTAGATGGAGCTATTTTAGGTATAGAAGTGTCTAGCGTTACACGAGGATCAATTATAATGTCCTCTTGTAACTGCAGAAAATCTTCTATAAAGGGAGATGTACCAGAAGTGATCAGAGTAACTATAGTCTCTAACGATGTTGAAACACAAGTTTCAAATAAACTAGGCGAATTGGACTCAGTTAAACGAGACCGTTTTACCCGGAATGGCTTCATTTCTGAAGTTAAAGATGATTGACTCGCTAGTCTCCATGAACGATGAGGTTTTGATTGACTTTCTTCCATGATTGTAGATTACTTTATCAACTCAAAATTAAGGGGAAAATGATGTTATTCCGAATTTAATAAATTTTAATGACGCTTTGACACACTTTTCTTTTTCAATTTTTAAGAGTCGAGAAAAAGATAAAGATGACTCTAGTACCCTTTGATTTTTAATGAGCCTAAAGTGACAAGTGCTCAAATGGACCTTTTCTTTTAAGGAGTCAAAAAAGAATGAAAGTGACTACTCTAGAAATATAAACAGAGGGATTACCAAACCAATAGAAAAACTGCAAAATACACCTTAGTGATAAATTAAAGAGAAATTACCAAGGACTTATGTACAACAGCCAATCTTCCCAAATGCTATGTTAATGCATTGCGATCAATGGGGAGGCAGACACAACTTCCTATGGATAAAGGATGTAAGCCTATTGTGGTCTCCCGATATATAATTGACAGTACGGGGAGCACAAGTCCATGCTAGCACTTGTTGTATCACAGAGGAGGAACCACCCAACCTTCGATGAAAATGATAGTTACTAGATTTTATGATGCCAGAACACGTCTCTAGCCTAGACCTCTAGATGTGTTGCATTAGGTTCCAAAGCGTTGTTAAGTTCATTGACATTTATTTTAGAGTTGATCTTGTTTAAAAGTTTTTCTTTCAATGGCTCACTGCATGATGTAGATGTAAAATTCCTAAAAATGTAATCTACAATGATAAGAAATCGTTGTTTCTTTTTATCAATGAAAATCCTAGCTACTGAGGAAAGAAGATTACTATTCTTTCAAACAAAGAGCAAAGAGCATACTCCAAATGCACTTTCCTAAATCATTTTTTGTACATAAGCTAAATTCAAATGAAAATGCATGTATTTGTGTTTCGTTCCCTTAATGTGAGGAATGCCAAAAAACAGAAGTAAGTATAGATCTAGAACATTTCACTCAAAGCGACATTTCAACAATTTATTTTTCAAAACAGAAAGGAACACTGAATGACACTTTTTCATTTTGAATGGAAAATGCTTTCGACACTTCGAACAATAACAAATCAAATCAAATACATGACAAAAATTTCAATCGACTATTCGTAGAAGGAAGACTTTACGACACTTCTCTTTTTTGACACAAAACGACAATTACGACACCTTTTGTACCAAAACAATAGATCAATTTAAGCAACTTTTCAACAAAGGATTCCAAATGATAGAGAAATACATAAAAACATTTACTAATCCTAATCAATGGAGCCTGCTATATGTAATGCAAGTAGGCTTCAGTAATGAGGTAGTGTTCATAAGCAGCAAAATAATTAAACAGAACTAAAAACAAGGATAAAAACCCCAAATTTCAAGAAGATAAATAGGATCACTCAGTCATCACACCTGGGCTTCACAGAAACAGGGATGCATCCCACCTGCTACACTCAGGAAGTGTGATGCATACTAGTTTCTAGTTATAGACAGTACGATGGTCCAGGCAGCGCAACTGAAGTGGGTTTTGCTTCAAAATTACAGTTGATTTCAGTGAGTTAAGCTGAGCTATGATGGACAGTAAAGAGAAAAGTACAGAGGAATGATCTTGGGAGGTTACTGAGCTACCAAAAGGGCACCTAGAATGCTTGTAGGTCAATTTTTTAATTCATAAACGAAACAGAGATTGACTGAAGTAGCATTCATCTACTATGCAATTGCAGAGTAAGAGCAGTTCGAAGGCTATCTGGATAACTTCAAGCTCTGTCTATAGTTTATAAAATGAACAACAATAACACAAAAACATCTATTTTCTCCACAATGGATTCACCATTTTGTTTTTGGGAAAACTAGTGTCTTTTCAATCTTCTAGCCCTCTAGGATTGGCAGCTATCCTAGAAACAAACAATCAAAGCAATTTGGGATTTCTTCTATGTCTAATAGATAAGAGAGAGGCAAAGGAACCAACCTGGATCTTCTACTTAATTCCTCGCTTGATCTCTCTCCCCCTTGATAGAACTTGTAACTCCTCTCCTACTTATCCCACTTAGATAATACCTGTAGAGACAAAGTAACAAAACACCATCAAAGCATCTCGATCTATTATATCAAAAGCATTGTAGAATCAGAAATACAATGAACATACAATGGCATTCACAAATACACGATTGTATGGAGGACAACTCAAAGAACTTTATTAAAATAGAAGGGAGAATTACAACTCAGCTTTCTGATCTAGCATCATCCTCCCAGCATCAAAGCCCTCTTCACCTCATAAAAAGCAAGATCACATCAACAATACAATGCACTTTCTCAACATCAAACTATTAGCACTTCCTTGCAAATTACAAAATTCCAGACTCTAAATCTCTCAAATGAGGGATCCATTTATAGATGTGTGCAAGGGTGTGAGTCATATCTGTGTTTTTTATTAGTGTCATTCCACTTGTTCTTTTTGGTTCCACTTGGAGATTTCTTGGATCTCTTACTCATCCCTGAACGAATTCAGAGGGGCAAGTGTCACAAGAGAAGTTTCTAGAAGATTCCATGAGCATCCACTTAGCAAACTATCTTGGACATTTGTCCATCCTCGCTCATCGCACCCTATAGAAGGCCTCTTCAGTATGCATCGCACCCAGCTAGTGTAGGAGTCAGTATGCATTGCACCCCGACAGTGGAGCAGTCAGTATGGTCCTATTTTGGCCAGTTCTTGATGGCTTTTCAGGTGGAACTTTTGGGGAATGATGTAATGAGTTGATCATGATCCTTTAGGGTATGAAACAACACTTTTAGGGTTTAAAGATCCCTAGTTTATCGACATATAAAATTGGGGTTGAAGTGCCCAAATATGTCTATAACACCAGTGCTTCATCGCATTGTAGGCTAAGTTGCTCGATGTCAATTCGTTGTTCACTGAGCATTTGTACAATGGTGTGGAGTTTTTCCATCACTCTATCCTATAGCTGGTATAATATATCCCACAAAAGGGTAGCCAAGTTTAGGCCAAGTCCCTTGATCTGGCCTACCGCAACTCTATCCTCCATGCTATCCACTGTTAGTGATCCTTTCGGCAGTGCGATGGTGTTATTCATTTTGGCCTGCAGCAACTGCTCTGTTGTCGATGTACCTGCGGCACCCTAGACGGCCACCGTTCCTTCCTATAGGGTTGCATCTAAAGTTGTTACAGCTATGCCCTGAAGGCCCCTAACACATTATGTTGCTCCATCGTTCCTTCCTGGAGTGCTTCCCTCATGACCTTGTGAACTGTGTCTTCGATGTCATATAGGTCACCCTCTATCAACATAATGGGTTCACCATCTAGTTTGGAAGCCTTGGTCTTCTTTCGTGGCCTTGTTCGTTTCGTACCGTGCGGGCATTTCAGCTGTGTAGATGTCGTGCTTGGGTCCACGCCTTCCATTGTGTCTTCTATGCCCTATCCTGTGGTCAGCTCTAGGCCTCTTTCCTCCTGTGTCATGGTGGCCCTACTTGTCAGTGCTACTGCTTCTTTTTCAGCGGCCTTGGTCTACTCTACGATGGCCTTCACTACCTCGCAGGAAGCCCTTACCTCCTCGGCTAACTGCTCGTTGTGCTTCTATTGTGCCAATAGCTTGGTGGCATCCTATTATTTTTGTATCACTGTCTCATCGCGTGCTTCCAGATCCAAGGCACACCACTTAGGTGGCAATGAGTCGAACATAGCAAAAACAACATCATCAATCACAATGAAAGAAGTTTGCTCCAAGTCTGTGCTAGATCCTCATGCGCCTTGATATATACATTGTGCATATCCACCTTGAAGTCTGCAAACTTTCGTAGACTATCATACACTGTGGGGGATAGTCACGGCCTTTTGTTGATCCACATTCGGGTGCTTTCCTCCATGAGCACCCAAAATATCTTGGTCTCATAGATTCACATGGCATTCTTTATTGCCTAGAGTGATGCATATTTTGCCACCTCTTGCAAGTCTTGTTCAAGGGGAGGGAACTAACTATCCTCAGGCAGTTCCCCTGTCACCAATAATATAGACAAGAACAACCATGCATAGTGTAAGGTCTTTCCCTACTCCTGAGCTTCTTTGTAGCTGGTTAGGAATTCCTCACAGAGGAATTTGGCCCAGTTGAATTTGACCCCCTCAGTGCATTGTTTGGCCAGTGTGACAACTGTCACTGGTACCTCGTTGCCACAACATTTTCTCATCACCTTCCCGGCCAACATCTGGGTAGCTACATGCACCCCTTTTTCTTAAATTCTACTAATTACGTAGCCTCTCTGCTTCTTTTCTAACTTGTATTTCTTCTTCATGGCCTTTGCAAGCACCAAATATTTGCTTTTGCCAGCTATTTCTGCGAGGTCACTTCTCGTATAGGGAAGCCGAGAAATCCTATGAATAAGCTCCATCGTGATGATCTTTGCATGATGACAAAGATCATGATCAGTGCCTGGTGCCTGGTGAAAGTGTGGAACCCATAGTAGGTGGAGTATCCCACCCTCCTCCACACTACTCAGCCATCTCCACAGCTCTAGTGCTGTAACTAACCCCTCCTTGCTCTGTTTCATGAGTTTTCTAGTCTCCAAATGTGGGAACTTTTCACTATCTGCAAGGTCCCAATCTTCAAATTTCATCATGGGCATGTGGCCCAAAATCGAACCTTCAAATAGAATTCCATCTGGGAGGATCAGGGTTTGGAATCTGCTCTTAACGGCATCCAAATCCTTGGGTACTTCTATTTTCCCTCTCCACCGGGGGACATACTTGGGTAGTTTTGCTACAGTGCGTACTGGATGATTGTCTTCCTCCATTTCTTCGTATGCCTCAATTTCTTCTACGAAAGCTTGGAGATCCTCCTCCTTATCATCTGTCTCAATATTAACAATATTTCCCTTGTCTTCCATAGACAGTTTACCAAACCATAGATTTTGTGGAGACATGCGGACTGATCCTGCTGCCTGTGGATCCTTTTTGGGCCTCGGCATCTGAGGCAATTTTGGAATTTCTGGTGCATCCCCCACTGGCAGTTTAGAGCTTTGATCGGCCTCCTCAGTTGTCGACATCATTCTATTCAAGAAGTCTTGCGTCTCCTTCGATAATGTCTCAAACACTGAACTTACTCTCAAAGCCTCCAAATTTGTAAGGTTCATACCCACTTGATTGCACAACAACTAAATTCTCAAAACACCAAGGGTTGTTCGCTGGATAGCCACCTGTGATTTATAGGCCTTTTTGAATTAAAATTTGACCATTCCCCCCTTATTCGGCCCATTGATGCTAGATTTGCAGCAGATCATCCCAAATCTAGTTTTGACTTCGTGTCTTAATTTCCCACCGCCCACTCCCCGCTACCTTAAATTGGACATCTTGTCATGAATAGTGACACCAATGGTCAATTCCCAGCCTAACTGTATAGTAGCGCAACCCCCTATGTGCAGACGTGACCCCTGTGACATATTGATCTTGTGCTTAACCTCCTTATTGTGCAGCTCCCATACAGACTCTTTTATAGTCCCACACTCTCTTTCAACTACTTGGAGCGCTAAGACTATGCTCCCTACAGATAGTTAGGTGGTCATACCACCTATGTGAGGCTTCAATTCACTTTCCAACCTAGTCAACGGGAACCCCTCAATTACCGTTGTGACAGTCAGCACCGCATGTTCTTCCTTATGTGGTGTGCTCCCCTGATTACTTTGTCTGGTAAGGTGCGATCACAACCATAGTAGCACAGCCACAAATTCTTAGTGATAATCTTCTAATGCAGTAGTATGGTTGCCCATATCTAGTCTTGTCCTTTTGAGTGTACTAACAAGATGTGCTTGCGTGATTTTGTTTTCCAGTTTTATGATCTCCGTGTCCATTAACATGCATTTCTTCCTCAGTTGTACCCGATCTTCTTCGAGTTCGCGAAGCTTAAGGTTCCCTCGCCAAATGGATTTTTGAATCTGCATATGTTCATCCTTTTGTAGCTGCATAATTCCTTTGTCTTGGTCCTTGCGTACTATCCCAACTATGGGAGCTATTGTGTCAGGATTCCTTCCCTCTAACACTATGGTCTTGACTCTGATCTTTTGCTTCAGAATCATTTTCATGCTCAGTTTTTTGCACATGGCCCTATAGGCCCATCGGACTGCTAGTATGCACAGTTCCCAATTAGTTTGTTTTGCCTGATGAACTCTGTTAAGGATTTTGCATACTTTCTTGAATGCTTCTACGTGGAACGTTTGTGGTGCATGTTGCTTTTCTTGCTGCTACATCTTGTTCCGATTTTCGAACCTTAGTTTGGGGTATGTTTGTGTGGACTGTACAACACACGTCTATACCCATCAACATAGGTGGGAACGCAAGCTGCTTCTTCCTAGCTGCCTGAATTTCATTTGAAGCTGTGGGCTTCCAAACCGTAGGTACATCATCCTTCTATATTTGTGCCAGTCCTCAAAATTGCCTTGATGTGTACCCCACCATCATGCGGGTGTTGCACGCAGTGCCCATTTCAATGCATTGAACCACTGTTTTTATGGTACTGTGCTTTCAAATTTGCTCAAGAATTCATCCACCACTGTCAATCCATCATATGTCGATATTTCCCTTACCTCTATTGTCACACAACGCAGTGATCTAATCATCATGTTACAATTCAGCATTGTCACTTTGTGCAACCGATTTTGTCATCGTTCTACTTCTTCATTTGAATCTGAAGTGCACTAACTTTCACACTCCCATGAGATTCTCCCATCTACAGTTGAATTCACCTGATCCTAGTCTCATGCAGTTATCTTGTAAATATAATCCAGCTCATCGTCACTTTCATCGTCGTGCACTGGTTTAGTGTAGCGTGCTCCTTCGGCTGGGCCTAGTGGGACTACTACGCGTAGTGAATTTTTCTCGAAGACCATTTTGCACTTCTTTAGATTGATGACTACATTCATATCAGTGGCCCAGTCAATTCCTAACAGTGTGGGATAGGGATTTCTATCATCGACAATCCCTATCACTTCAAAATCCGTCTGTGTACTCGCACCTTCAATATTAACTGTTGCCCCTTGCAACCGCCCCATGGGAAAAATATTTTGTTGGTTCACCATTTGTAATTGAATAGGGGACCATTGTAATGTGAGACTACCCATGCATTCCCATGTTTTCTTCGGTAATACATTTGCATCTGAGCCGAGATCTAGGATTACCTAATCCATTTCATACTCACCAATATATGTAGTCAATCTCATTTCCCTTTCGATGCGCAATGCATGCTTTCCCAATTTCCAGACTACATGCGGTTCTCTTGACCCCGTGCACCAAGTGATCAGCTCCTGTAGTCCCTTAACTTCCTTCTTGTCGAGCAACAATTTCATGCATGTCTCCAGAATGGTAGTAAGCATTGAAGGATCCATTCCTAGCTCTAGTTGATCCTTACTAACTGAAGTGGAGGCCTCTATGAAGCTCTTCTTAGCTTCCATAAATGTCTTCTTCGCGCGTTCTAAGTCAAACTCAGGTTCCTTTGTAGGAGCCTTGCGAACCCATATATCTTCCTCGAGCTTCTTCCCCTTAACCTCTCCTTTGGTCACACCACTTCTGAGCATCATGTTCACATTCGGGTCTTCTTCGCATGGTTCAAACCTCATCATTTGTATATTCTAAGTCGGAGGAGGCTGGAATACCCCTTTTTCATGCATTTGTGTGATTAGCATAGGGCAGTCTATTATTTCATGATCAAACTGAGCATAGTAAGAACAGGATATCCTCGTTGGGTTGGTACAATTGTAGACATAGTGCCCTGGTCTTCCGCAATTGTAAAAAATTAATTGTTTCCGACCTTTTCTTGGTCCCATTCCTCCTCGTCCTCAACCTCGCCCCAAAAATCCATCTTGTGCAATCCCTGCACTTGGGTCAAGGGCTCGCGTTTCTGTCTGTATCCTATAGGCTAGGGTCCGATCCATCATTAATTCGTAGTTGTGACAAGTGTGATCGTCGTGGCCTCCCGACCTGCAGAAATTACAAAACAACTATTGGGCAGTCAGTGTATACTTCTACAACAAATGAAAATTATCCGTTGTGTGGTCTCCTCCTATCTGATAGATAGCGCACCATAACGGGGGTGCCGCACTCAACCCTGCCTATGCCTCTAGTCTCAATGGCACTAGCCCCCCTCCTACCAAGTAGTATGTGAATACTAGACAATGATCCTTGCCCTAGCCTTGGCCTTTGCATTTTATGCACCATACTTCCTCACATGCCTCTAGCCACGATGCCCTATCCTGCTTCAAGCTTTCCATTTCCAAACACAGATTCTGTAGTTGCATGTGGATTTGCTAAACTCCCAACCCAAGGTCCTGTATCGAGGTCTCATGTAATCTCATCGCCATATCCAATGCTTCGACCTGGGTATAAAGTTTCTGTTGTGACAACATTGTCCTCAAGTGTGGTGTCAGAGATGCTATAAACCATACGCGATGTTGTGCATCCATTAGCGTCATATTGGCCTCATAGATTGTACTCTTCAGCCTTTGGTCCAGATCCTAGGGAGTCTCACCTAGAAGCCTTGCGATCTCTTTAAACCTAATGATTGACTGTGTCTCTAATTAGTCCTGCTAAATTATTTATTCAATTCATTTTGGATCTCTTCTATCCCTGCCTTTGGGTGGTCGTTAGAGTGCTTTATGTACCACGTTAATGCAGGATCTTACAACACACTCACCAATGTAGCCTTCTTAATATTTTCATACGTGACACCTTGTGCTTCCCATACTACTCTTACCACAAACCAGAATTGGTATGGATCCTCATTCCCTACTCCTCTAAATACTAGTATTTTTATCATGCTCGCCATACGGAGATGGAGATGAGGGAGGTGAATCAGGTGGCAGGGTGGGTGGAGGGAACTCCAAAATCCACTACCTTATCAAACTGACCATGCTTCTTGGAGAAAATTTCATGAGCTCATCCTCACTCTCCCATGAGGGTTAAATTAAGGGATTGTTTTCTAATTCTTCACTATTTCCTCTTCTGTAGATTCTTCTGCTCCATGTAGTCCCAAATAACCAACTAGGAAAGCTAGAAGGAAGGGTTCGGTACCAATCATTCCCCTCTCAACCATATTCTGTTAGGCTTGCTCGATCAAGCTGAATTTTCCCTTAGATTGCGTAACCAACCTTAAGATGAGGGAGAGGCATAAGAGCAAAGAAGCTAGATTGAATAACCAACCTTAGGACGAGAGAGAGGCATATTTCTTATTTCTCTCCTATTATTTCCATAAAGAAAAGAAAAGCTAAGTAGCTTGGTTGTTTGACTCATTCCCTCCTCTCCTTATCATTTGATTCACTAATGTACCTAATTGATAGCCGGCTGAATGGTGGTAGTTAATATGAGCATATTGGATGCGCAAGCAGGCATCGTATCGCTAAGCTATACTTATTTGAGAGCCAATAAGTAAATTGAACTTGAATCCAATTCATTTGTTGCTGGTAATGACATATATAATGAGGGTGATTTCCTAGCTAGAGAGAGAGAAGAAAGACAAGGTCGAGGAAGGAATCAGCCTTTCCACATTAGATTGGGTTCAAAGTATAATTCTCTGTATAAAGCTGTGGCACATCGGGCCTGCCACCATCTGACTTCCATCCGACTTACCTGAATCCCCTTCTTACTTGCCAGCTGGCTTGGTACCTGAGCTGAGCTGAACTGAAGCTCCCTTCCAAGTTGTCTTCCCTATCTAGCCTGAATCAACAAGAGTGATAACATCTGCAATTATTTTGATCCATACTCTGTAGTTATCTATGAATCTACACTAATGTTTTCTTGCTTTAAGGCTTGCCTACTTATATAAATCTAAAAGGCACTCCAACCACCTTCCTTTTCGCCTTTTACCCCACTTTCAATTCCCTTCAAGTTAGCCCAATTGTGCAGCACCTTTTCACAAGTGATGGTTAATTAGAAGCTCTGGCTTTTCTCAGTCGCGAGCTCAACTTAGCCAAGCTGGGCTGCAATAATATCATATACAAAGATGAATGGTCTGGCGATCACCCAAATTGATTAATTGGCATTATCGTATAGGCTGGACACCCTTTCTTTAGGTAGGGATAGACACACGGACCCACACGAATTCCAACCTGTCTTTTTACTACCTCCCTCTTTCCCAGGCATGCATAGCACAGGCAACTATCAGCCTTTTTAGCAAGCACGAGCTACGAGCAATCAGACATTAGGGACCTAGGTAGGAAAGCAATAATAAGCCAGTACCATTACAGAGGGAAGACCAACCTTGTAATTCACTTACTTACACCACTCTCTCTTAGCACACCAGAAACAAGATACTCTTAGCCAAGCCTTCTCATTGAGACCTCTGGGCAAGGTGATTCTCCTCCTTTTCTTTTCTTTTCAAGAGGCACGGGAGGAACAGGGGAGAAGGGTTGGTTCTTATCATGAAGTGACTCATCGGGAGGGTGTTATATGCTTCCTGGTGGGGTGGGGTAGGGAAGGATGCAAGGAATAGCGTTACCTGACCTGCATGCTGGATCCAGCTCTCTTTCCATCCTCGT
>APFE030328789.1:72956-89384 GCA_000404065.3 Pinus taeda
CCGATTCGGAGTGGGGCGTCATCGAGATGCGTTGAGGGAGGAGTCTTTCTTGATTTCCTCTTTCATTGGTATCTTGATTCCGGTTCCTCCTTCTACTAGTTCTGTACACTTTGCTGGCTGTATTGGAAATGAGGGTTGGAGGAAGGAGTCTAAACATAGATTTTCCTACAGTCTGATTCAAGCAGGCAGGGATGTTTTACCAATAGGATGGGAAGTATTAATTTATTCGCATAACCCACTTTCCACATAACAAAATCTTAATCCAGGTATTCAAAGATTTAATATACTTACCTCAGAGTCCCTTGAGAAAATGTTGTTCTGCTTCGATGTAGCTCATGGTCGTGTCTACCACAAACTCAATGATAAACTTGCCTATTATCTGATCAAGCCAATGGTCCACAGCTTGCACGATCTTATCTCCTGATGCCTCTATTATGTGCACTAATTCCAGAGTCCACACTATTGGTTTGTCAAGCCTACATGTTCCCTCACTATTGGCTAACCTCACAATCCACTCATATAGTTCAAAAGGATAGGATGCAAAGAAAATCTCGTGGATTTCTGTATACACATAGCGATCCAGCCACTTTTTCTCAGATACTTGTGGAGTTCTATTTTCCTATGTCGCAAACTTGTGTATCTTCTTGTCCCACCACTCTTCAATTTCCTTCTTTGTTAGGTTCCAGTGGAACGACATCATAAATCCCTTAGGTAAATCTCGGTCCCGACAACATAACCATTTGTTAGCTTAGTGGGGGCTAACCCAGGTTCGAAAGTGATTTGGCCAAGAAAATCCCAGTACTACTGGCCCTTTCGGCAACAGTCCACGAAGTGAAGACTGAGGTCTCACCTGAAGTAGTATGGGAGGGTGTTAGAACCAAGTTTTCCCACCCTAGGGATGTCTTGATGTAGTTTCTAGAGGTTCATGGTTCGATCCTGCGCGCTTGCACTAGTCCACACAACTGTTAATCGTTCGCAACCTATGCCACTACCTCCACATACCTTTGTAAGGACACGAAGAATGTACTTCTCTGATCTCTATTGTTACTGTTCTATTATATTAGTTCTTAGCTTAACATATGAGGGACCAATATTCTTATTACTTCATTCAACATTCAGGTAAGTATGTGTAATCATAAGCAGTATAAATCCATAAAGATAAACAGAAACATAGATGCACAATATTCTGAATCAAAACTTATCTTTATTAGTATTCATTTTCAAGAACAATCCCACTTACAGACTTGACTTATCCCTACGCACTTAGCTATAGAGGTTGGTGCACTCAGTTGTGGACTCTACTAGGCCTCTACGCACTTAGCTGCAGAGCCTCTTCCTACTACTATGACCCAAGACACTTGAGGACCACTTCTATCCTCTAAAAATGCCTTCGCATCTATCTATTACTTTCTTTCCTCCAAAAAACTCTCTTTATATTGAGAGCCTCACTCTTTTTATACAATCCCATCATCTGTGAACCATGGGTAGGCCGACACAACTTTACATTATTTTACAATTCTTAGGGAAGACGACCCTATGACTCATCCTAGACTTTCATGCTCTACGCCTGTACTTCGCAGAGTCTTACAATACAATTGACCAAAACTCAGGCTTTAAGCCCCAAAACTTGTTGTGGGGGATCCCATGCCCAACACCATCCTCTTCCAATTCATCCATCAAGGGTGAAATTGGAAATATGTTGGAGGATTTCAAAAGTGAGATGTTGTAAACCCTTACTCTATAGATGGATACTATGCACATTAAGAGAAGGCAGGAGGAAGCAGAGAGAGCCTTGGCACCCTAGGAACAATGTCCATTGAATTCTGTTGAAATTTTCTCAGTCTATGAAGAAAAAACTCCAGAGACAAGTGCCTGTCTCTACCTAGACTCAAAGTTGTATATCAAGGGGCTGAAGGGGTCACTAAGAATCTCTGCTACATAAACCAAAGGAGACCTCATGGGCCTAGGCCATACTAGCAGAGCATGCAAGGGTCATCCCATGCATATTACAACCCCAACAACACCACATCCATACCTTCTTGGGGACCCCCTATTCATCATTTCTTGTCTACACCTCCTCCTTAGTTCTTTGCCCCTCAGTATCATTCCCAGCTAGCTAGCCAGTCATTTCAACCATATGCTCCACCACAACCAAAGTGGAATGCACCACCCTAGGGGTGGAGGCTCCCATACAACAACATTCCAGCTTTTTTTCCTTCACTACCTGGCCAACCATAGCTTTTACACTCTTCTCCACCTAAACAACCCCAGATGCCTACCCAGCCAAATTTGAACCCAAACAATAGAGAGGCATAGAAAGTATACATTGGAGAGGCATCATATCCAGCTTATGAGATTCAACAAATCAACATGAGATATGGGAGAGTACTCCCAAAAAACAAAGCTCTACTTCCACCTATTGAGGTTTAGGAAGAGAGAGGAAAGAGTGCTTAAAGTAAATCCACCACCCTTTCCTGAGAGATTAACCCAACCACTCTAGCCTACCCTAGAAGAGAATGAAATTCAGGGAGAACTGAAAAAACTTTGTGTCAAAATTCCACTTCTCCAAGCTATTAAATATGTACCTATTTACAACAATTTGATTAAGGAGAACTGATTCAAGCATCCAGGGAGGCAAAGAAGAGATGCCCCCACCATTAATGTCATTGGACAATTGTTAAACTTAATGTTGGGGTAGGTAATCTGTCCAAAGTATTTGGACCCTAGAAGCCTTGTAGTAGATGTGCACATAAATGGCACCATTGTCCCACACACTTTGATCAATCTTGGGGCTACCATTAATGTGATGACCAAGGGCACCATGCTCAAGCTCAACATCCAAGGTTCATTGAGGAAGACCACAACAGTTCTGTAACTTGCAGACCACTCCAAAGTGAACCCTAAGGGGATTGTGGATGATGATCTTCATTGATTCTTGGGAATACCCTGCAAATTTCCTAGTTCTCCAACCTAAGGCTAAGCTTACTAGTTACCCTCTCATCCTTGGGTGGCCCTGGTTAGCCACTACTGATGCTTACATTAACTACAAAGCTAGAAATATGACCATCAAGAATGGCCATATGTCCAAATAGTTAGTCCTATACCCTCCTACTCAGCCATCTATAGAGCATGACTTACCTTTGTGGCTGGAAAAGGAGGAGGAAGACAAAGTTTATTCCGCCCAACTCTATACTTTAGAAATAACCATGGGAGGGGGACAATAGGATGAAGATGTTTTGATCGAACACATACTCCAAAGTCCAACTCCCGGTACATGGTCCTTAGAAGAAGTAGTAAAGGAAACCCAAAAAAAACATCAAATTGATCTATTCTTAGATTATTCCAACCCTATCTATGTCAAAACCATATAATTGGGGCTCGAGAGAACTTTGAAAATCAATCCATCTCTTTATGTTCGCCAAGAAGAAAAGTTATGCAACATACTAAAGGAATATCTGGATTCCTTTGCTTGGAGTTACCAAGAAATGAAGGGAGTGCACCCCTCAGTGTTTAATCACCATATTTATATCAAGGAAGGTTTCAAGCCAGTATGGCAACCCCAAAGGAGGATGAATCCAGCTCTTAAAGATATAGTCAAAGAAGAACTGCAAAAACTACTAGATGCAGAATTCATTTACCCTATCTCAGATAGTGAGTGGGTCTCCTTTAGTGTTGGTTCCAAAGAAAAATGGTAAGTGGAGGATTTGTGTCAACTACAGGGGGTTAGACAAAGCCACAAAGAAGGACCATTTCCCTCTACCCTTCATTGACCAAGTGCTAGATGGCCTGGCAGGGAAAAAGTTTTTCTCTTTCCTAGATGGATTAAGTGGGTACAATCAAATCTAGATCACCTTGGAAGACCAGGATAAAACCACCTTCCCTTTTCCTTGGGGTAATTTCACCTATAAGGTCCTTCCTTTTGTCCTATGCAATGATCGTGCCACCTTTCAGAGAGCGGTCTTGAGCATCTTTGCCGAGTTAGTCCAAGATGTGATATAAATCTATATAGATGATTTCTCTCCTTATGGAGGTGATTTCAAGGAGGCTCTGTCCAACTTCAGTAAGGTTTTGCACAAATGAATTGAAATGAACCTATCTCTCAATACCAAGAAATGTGAATTCTTGATGACTACAAGGACCGTGCTAGGTCATTTAATATCTTAGCAAGGACTGCAAGTGGACCCAAACAAAATAGCTATCATCCAAAGGGTCCCATATCTGAAAATCCAAAGAGATGTCAAAAGTTTCCTAGGGTTAGATGGATACTACCGAAGGTTTATAAAAGAATTAAGCAAGTTGGATTCTCCTTTATTTGGGTTATTGGCCAAAGACACTAAGTTTGTATGGTCAAAAACTTGTCAAGAGGCTTTGGACACCCTGAAGGACAAGTTAGCCACTCCATCGATTCTCCGAGGCCCAAATTGGGCCCTTCCTTTTCATATTCATGGTGATGCCTCACACAAAGCCATAGTAGAAACCCTTGCTAGATAGATGAAAAATTACCTTATGCCATTTACTTTATCAGTAAGAATCTGTCAAAGGCTGAAATGAACTACACAGTGACTGAAAAGGAGGTCCTGGTTGTTGTGCATTCATTGAACAGATTTAGGAATTATATTACAGGCTATCAAATATTTGTACATACTTACCATGCTAAAATCAAATATTTAATGAATAAACCTGGTGTGAATGCTTGCATTATTATATGGTTACTTTTATTACAATAGTTTGATCTAACTATTGTTCATAACCCTGGCAAGGAAAATGTTGTTAGAGAGTTTTTGTCCAGATCAACTTTCCCTGCGGGTGAGGAGGGAATGGTTGATGATCATTTACCAGATGAGCACTTATTCATCACCTTATTTCTCTCTCCATGGTTTGCTAACATAGAAAACTATTTCATATCTTCATAGTTCCCGCCGAATTTGTCCTCCAAAGAGAAAAGAAAGATTGTGAGGAAGAGCACCCCCTTCACCTGGATTGAGGGTAACCTCTTTAAACTTGGACCAAATAAAATTCTAAGAAGATGTGTCAAGGAGGAGGAAGTCTTTGAAATCCTTCTAACCTATCATGATGGCCTTGTAGAGGTCACTTTTCAGCAAAGAGGACAACATTTAAAGTGTTACAAGTTGGGTATTATTGGCCCACTCTTCATCAGGATATGAAAAGATATACTAGTTATTGAGTGATAAAAGGTGCCTTTTTAACTCCTAATTATCTTCACATTAATTATAAATCTAGGTAGGTCTTTCTATTTGAAGAGTACACAGAATGTGGGAGCTATTTAACTCAGAGAGTAATGTTTCTAAATTACAGTATAGATCTTCCAAATACAAGAGTAAACGAATGCAACAAGTAAATTCTAATTGCAATTAAAATAAAACTCAATCCTTTAATGAAATCACATCCTACAACAATTCAGGTAACATCAATATGCAATCCAGGTAACTTCAGTATCAATTAAGAGTATAACTGTGATAACTCTCCTCTTAGAAACTGATTGAATTTGAATCAAACGCACTAGTCTGTAAAACAACGATGGCATCAATCTGAGAGCCTAACAGCATTAGTTAATTCTCATTACGATTGATTACATCGAGCAGGATATTCATCTAGGAAACTCAATCCAAAACGAAAGGAAACTAATTAAAAAATACTGTTGTATATTACATCAAATAGAGCTTATTTTGTCAATGCAAAGACATAAGGAACAACAACAAAATGAAATAGTAGAAAGAAATAATAATATCAAACTATCACACTTGCAATAATTGAAAATATATGACATAAGTGAAGCAGCAAATTCCACCGGAAGCTGGGCCCTTAGCCGCCAATGTACATTGCTGGTTACTTCTGATAAATGAAAAGGAACAGCAACTCCTCTTATATATTAATCATGAAAGGATATTACAATGTATTTACGTTCTTCGCTATAGCGAGAGACTTTAATTGAGAATTACAATAATAATAAATATAGTTGTCCCCTTTTTGGTTATAATTATTTCCTTTTATAATGAGAAAGGGGTAAAAAGATAGATGATAAAAGCAATCCCTCAAGATCTCTTGATCTTGAGGGATTCACGTAATTTTCTAACTTCAGACATCTTTCCCTTCTTGCACTGATCCTATTGATTTTCTTTTAGACATATCTTCAACCACCACGTCCTTCCTTAGCTTGCTACTTTTTTTCTATCCCTTAGTTAGGGAACAACAGTTGTCCCTTTTCATACTTTCTTTCATAAAGAAGGATGATAATTAGCCAAAGCATAGCTATAAATAATTTATGTATTTCTTACCATAATTCCTTAATGTATTAGTGCAGTGAGATATAGAAAGGATGAGAATAAAGTGAAAGGATAATAAGTTAATTGTAAATGCGTACATTTTCCATGACCCAACATACTCCCCTTCTTACCCTTTTTCATGTCCTCATGAAAACCATGTAGTTCATATGCAGAGAAGTCAAGGAATAAGCTGGAGAAAGGAGGTCATAAAGTAGTCTGAAACCATGATTCTTGGCCAACATTTCAAAGATGTGCCCTATCTGTCCCTCAGGTAGCTCATATATAGCCTTGTACACTTCATCAGGATACCAAATAATAGGGCTGCGGAACCAACAATGTAACCAATAAGGTTCTTCCCTTAGGATGAGATTACTATAAATGACAAAGTGTTCTCTAGCAGTTGCTCAACAATGAATGAAATAAAAACTTGAAATTGTACATCCCCTACAAAAGGACTGGGGTTCTTTTCAGTTTCTTCTTCTAATACAAAATTGTGTAAATAAAATTCACACAATAGCCTTTGTACTTTTACCCCATGATGTTTCCAATCTGAGCTTTAATTTCTCAGTCCTCTCTTATGCCTTTCTATATTTATCAAATTCCTCACTTTCTGAGATGTTCATGTCCCGAAGCTGCTTTTCTAATTCTTGGTATTTCTGCTAGGGGACTATTTCTAGTTCAAGGCGTTCTATGGTAAGCCGAGCCTGTGCCAGATTTTCTTGAAGATTTACTATACTAGGGTCACTACTTGTCATAATATCTTTGACTTGAATATCTTTCTACGTGTTCTTACTATGAGAGTGGATTTTTATTGTTTGTGTGTTCTTATTATTGGACTGAATGCGTATAGTCGATGTACTTTTATTATGGACAGTTCATCCTTCTGTCTAGGTGGTCATGCTGTCGAAGGGTACCACCTCCATTTGAACAGCTAAGTTATGAAAATGTATACTCTCTATTTGGGTAGTTGCTTCTGCAACAGTTGCATGTTGTTCCTTAACAATTTGAGTGAATATTGGCTCAGTTTGAGTCCCAGTAACCTTTATATCATGAAATTCAGTTTGAATGGCTGCATCTATTGTTTTCGGGGTTTTGTCAGAAACTTTCCCGACTATCAATGTCCTTCTCTTTTGCATGAGTCTTTTTACTAATTTTTGCAGCCTATGATGCACAACAGTTTATTGGAAGAAAATCACGTAAATCAACTATGGAAACCAAACAAGAATGGATCTGAATATGTAATCACAACTAGGACCAAATTTTGCAACTAAGAATCTAACACTAGAAATTGCATGAAGAAGAAAGACAGTGTTTTTATGGAAGCAAGGACACCTTGGTCTCAGCTGATGGTCCCAAGGAAGGAGAGGTGAGATCAGGGGTTGCTTGGTAGCCCTTTTTGAAGACTTTTTCTATTACCAACCTATTAAATCAACTTAAAACATGAGCAACTATTTCTATTAGCAATAATGAACTAGATGACCAAACTAGATTGGAACCTACTAGCAGAAATTAATTAAAAGCAGCAAAAACATATAATAGTACACAGAGGAGATCCTGGCACTTGGGTTGGGCCCAACCCAAAGAGCTACAAGCTCCTAAAAAGAAGCAAAATACAACTGATCTCCATTATTTAGAAAATAACCATGTCACAGAAATGTTTATAGCAAAAGCTCCACAAATGAGCAAAAATAGAGCAGTACTAGAGTGCACAATACAAATGTTCCAAAAGTAACCTACAAAGGCTGGAAGCCTTCCTTATTATACGCTACGAGGTTCCCCAACAACCCTCCTTGACTCAAGGGGCTCGGCTGCTCAAACTGCCAGTAAACAGTCACTTTTCACAACACTGCTTGGCTGCCCTTGGGAATCGTTTTTGGTGGCCTGCTAAACTCCAAGCTGAGGGTGGAGAATTCAAGAAAGGGTTCATTTAGTGTAGGAGACACCCTTCCTACGAATCCTCACCTTAGTTCCCACGTGTTTGGCTGTCATCTGGCTCATAAGTGCTTGACCTTGGTCCAAAAGTTGTCAAAAAATCTGCAATAACCACGTGTTAGCCTTCTTGGTAAAGTGACTATCCTCATTCATTCAATTAGTATAAATATACTCAAAAACATGCATGGAATATGAAAAATGGTGGATTGATGAAGAACAATTAGGCAAAATGAGCCCAATAAGTTACCCAATTTTGGGGCTCATCAGCAACGTTTCTAGGACCTACTGATGTCTGAGATTTGACTTTCTCTAAGATGTCGTCTATGAATGTTGATCGTCCAAGTGTCTCCAGTCCCTTAGGTCTTTCTAGTTTGGGTAGTGGAATTGGATTGTTTTCGGGTTTTTTCTTCTTAGTCATGCAAACAATTCAAATGTTTATCTCTACCCTAAGTTCTCAACAATTCTGTTGGAAAGTGGGCAGGGGAGCAGACATTTTACATGCTCCGTACGTAGGTTCTTACCTTTCATTTTAAATACCTAGTTCTCTCCTAAGAGGTAAGCAGCAAGTACCTACATCATATTTCTGTAATTGTGCTGAAAAGCAGGCGGAGGAGCAAGCACTTTCTCGATACGTAGGTTCTTACCTTCTATTTTCCAAACCCAATTCTTCTTCAACAACAATCATCAGATGTACATTACTCCTTAGAAATGGCTACACTCTCCCTAGCAACGACGCCAAAATTTTGAGTGCTAAAAGGTGCCTTTTTAACTCCTAATTATCTTCACATTAATTATTAATCCAAGCAGGTTTTTCTATTTCAAGAGTGTATACAATATGTGGCAGCTATTTAGCTCAAAGAGTAATGTTTCTAAATTGCAGTATAGATCTTCCAAATACAAGCGTAAATAGATGCAACAAGTAAATTCTAATTGAAATTAAAAGAAAACTCAATCCTTTAATGAAATCAAATCCCAAAACAATTTAGGTAACAGAAATATGCAATCCAAGTAACAAAAGTATCAATTAAGAGTACAGCAATGATAACTCTTCTCTTAGAAATTGATTGAATTTGAATCAAATGCACTAGTCTGCAATAATGGCATCAATCTGAGAGCCTAAAAGCAGTAATTAATCCTCTTTACAGTTGATTACATCGAGCAGGATATTCATCTAGAATACTCAATCCAAATTGAAAGGAAACTAATTAAACAACATTGTTGTAAATTATATAAAATAGAGATTATTTTGTGAACGCAAAGGAATAAGGAACATCAACGAAATGAAATAGCAGAAAGCAATAATAATATCAAATTGTCACATGCAATAATTGAAAATATATGACACAGGTGAAGTAGTGAATTCCACTAGGAGCTACCCTTAGCCGCCAATGTACACTGCTGGTTACTTCAGATAAATGAAAAGGAATAGAAACTCCTCTTATATATTAATAATGAAAGAATATTACAACATATTTGCATTCTTCGCTATAGCAAGAGTCTGTAATTGAGAATTACAATAATAATAACAATAGTCATCCCCTTTCTGGTTACAATTGTTGCCTTCTATAATGAGAAAGGGGTAAAGAGATAGATGATAAAAGTGATCCCTCAAGGTCTCTTGATCCTGAGGGATTTGCACAATTTTCTAACTTCATACATCTTTCCCTTCTTGTGCTGATCCTGTTGATTTTCTTTTGGACATATCTACAACCGTTGCATCCTTCCTTAGCTTGTTGCTTTTTTGTTGTCCCTTAGTTAGGGAACAACAACTGTTCCTTTTCGTAGTTTCCTTCATAAAGAAGGATGATAATTAGCCAAAGCATAGCTGTAATTAATTTATGTATTTCTTACCGTAATTCCTTAATATATTAGTGCATTTAGATATAAAAAGGATGAGAATAAAGGAAAAGTATAATAAGTTAATAGTAAATGCATACCTTTTCCATGACCCAACACTAGTCAGTGTGATCAGTGCCAAGGGATGGGAAAGCCTACTCCAAGAGATGAAATGCCTCTACAACCGCAAGTGACTTTCAAGCCATTTGATAAGTGGGGCATGGACTTCATTGGACCTATTGACCCTTCTTCCAAGTAAAAGCAATATATCATTGTGTGAACTGACTATTTGACTAATTGGGCTAAAACCAAGGCAATTAAGGAAACAAAAAAGGAGAAGGTGGTTGCGTTCTTAAGGGAGAATGTATTATACAAATTTGGGTACCCTAGAGAACTAGCCACTAATCAAGGCATCCAGTTTACCTCCAACATGATTGAAGACTTTCTCAGCTAGCACAAGATCAAGCATAGGACCTCTACTCCCTATCACCCACAAGCTAATGGACAAGCGGAGATAACAAATAGAGCGTTGGAGGACATCTTGAACAAAGTGGTTATTAGCAACAGGAACGATTGGGTAGATAGACTAGTTGAGGCCACCTGGGCCTATAATACCACCTAGAAGACCACCACTGGAATCATATCCTATGATCTGGTCTATGGGAACAACTAAGTTATGAAAATGTATACTCTCTATTTGGGTAGCTACTTTTGCAACAGTTGCATGTTGTTCCTTAACAATTTGAGTGAATATTGGCTCAGTTTGAGTCCCAGTAACCTTTATATCATGAAATTCAGTTTGAATGGCTACATCTATTGTTTCCGGGGTTTTGTCAGAAACTTTCCCAACTATCAATGTCCTTATCTTTTGCCTGAGTCTTTTTACTAATTTCTGCAGCCTCTATTGTTCCTTTCTAAGCTTTTTAATTTTGTTCTCTTCTTTTCAGGAGGAACAACTGTTCCACTAATCCTTTCTGCTCTTAGTGAGCTCGGTTTCTCATTTAGGCTTTGTTCTACAAGAATTGTGTCCTTGCCCTAGCTTGTTTTTATTTCTCCTGTTTAGCCCACATCCTCTATATTTAAACTGACCTGACTAGGTTCTCCTAGAGGTGTATTACTAAATTGGTTCACCTCTTCTTGGGTGGGTTTTTATCTTGTCACTGCTCTGCTACTTATGTTTTCTAATATAGTTCTATCATGGCTAGAGATCTCTGCAGATTGTGTTGCCCCAATGTTCAAATTGACAGGACTTTGAGGCTGTATGAACTCATCCATATTGGCCAAAATCTAGGCCAATTCAATATCATGTAGTAAGTCTCGTGGTGGACTTGTGTTTGGCGTTGAGGGAAGTTATGTTTCATTTCTTTCCTCTTCACTAGAGTGCTCTGTTTCCACCTCAATTACTAACTCTAGGTCATCCTAACCTTCCAATTGTAAATATTGCTCATTTTCTAGACTAGCTAGTTCTAAGGGTTGGTTGTTGCTACCTTGGGGATTTTCAGCTGTTCCCAGGATTGTCCTTATTCTAGCAGAGTGTTTGTGTTTTTGGTGAATGTTGGTGGTATGGGTAGTCCATTTCCTTTTCAGAATAGGATTAGGAGCAGGTAAAGCTACACCCCCTTCAACAACAAATACTAATTCCTCCCAACTTGACTATTGTTGAACAAGGCTGTAACTTACTATCAACCTAATTAAGCAATGGTCGCTCATGATAGTCTCTATATGCCGATATTTTTTATGCTTCGAGTAGTTTCATGCAATAAGAAATTAAAATACGCAAGCAAGTTTACAGAACATTTTTGTTTAAGAACTGCTCATATTTTAAGGTGACGTGGCATTACCACATATTTTCTCCCGTCGCATGTGATATGGCTTTGAATGACTCTAGCCAGTTCTGTCCATGGTTCTCCAAGGGATGAAGATCGAACTCCTTTTCCTTTAACAATCAAGTCTTGTCCCTCATCCCGAAAGACTGCAATAGTGTCCTGCAACCTCAATTTTTTATGAGTCCATATGGGTCCGACTGCTAGTAATCCAGACACTTCAGCTATTACTGCATCTGTCACTGTAATTTTCCTTCCATTTATCAAAGAATCTTTGTTTCGTAAATTCTGTAAGAATTTGATAGAAATTTCTTCATTGGGTTGCTGCAGTCATGTGAAATATGTTATCCAGTCAAATCAGGCTAGAATTTCTCTCGCTGCATCTGAAATAACCAGTATTAATGGCTCCCTTCGCACTGTTCATCCTCCCATACTGCCTGGATTTTACAAACTGTTAGTATCACAGAGATATTATAGCAATAGACAAAATTGCACTTATGCAACAACACGTTGGTATAATGGTTATTTCAAATGATGCTTTATAGGCAAAAATATTGTTATTCTAGGACTTGTTATTGTATCACATACTTCATAATCAAGGAATTTTGAATTGACCTACATAATCTAATAAAGAACTGACATGCCTAAATAACTATACTAGGGATTTCCCCCCTTAAAATGATAGGTCTCCTTTGACTAATTAAATGAAGGAATGACATACTGGCGGGGACGTACAGGACTAGTAAAGTTGGCAAGGTATACATATTTATGATAGCACCACATAAGATATCAGGGTGTTGAAATCAATGCATAGAACGAGAATTATGAATAAATGTGTAGATGTCGTGGAGTGGTTCGAAAAGGGAGAAAGGACATATGATGTGGAAAAGATGCTTTATGGACGTTATTCCACTTAAACCACTATGATTGACATTTTAAAAGATATCTTATGCATAACGGTTCAGAAATAAATTAGGAACATAATCTCTCTGTAGTAAAGATAGAGAATAAGAAAAGGGAGTTATAATAACTATTGATGTTGAAAATATGACTCCAATACCATCAACAGAGCTTCTGTTGCCCACAGGTGTTTATAACCTTGACATAGTTTCTTTCTCACCCTTTGGAACCATGATCCTTTATGTATAATTAGGAAAGTTCCTTATGATGTGAGAATGGAGGCCATTGTGCTAGCTTGGTGACCAGATGAACACAATGCCATTCACTAGGGAGGAGCGAAGGGTGGGAAGGCTGGCTCATGATGAGACCTCCTATTCCAAGGACTTTATATTTTTGATGCATCCACTGGATCATATCCCTGTTGTGGTGACCATAGTGGGAATTCCACTTCGTTGCTTCCTTATGATCATGGTAGGCTGGCTCATGATGAGACCCCATATCCTCCATCTAACAAATCAAAGATTTGTTAGTAAACATATGTATATTTGTTTCCTTCCTTCCCTTTTTTTTTATTTTAAACATCACTTCCTATTTATATATAGAGGGTGGCTCAACACTCCTCAAGAGCAAGGATGGTGGAAGAAGTCTGAACATATACCAATAGAAAAAAAATATGCCCTTAATCTTATTCAATGATAATATAAGTAGAGAGAATTATAGGGGTGAGGGAAGAACCAACATGGTACAAATAATAAATCATTTTGATTTATAGTGAAGATAAGGATAACAAAGTGATATAGAAGGTTTTGTCCTTGCCTTTTTAATCAATACAAAACAATCTCATTAAAGATGATAATATCTGATTTGCTTTTTCCAATAACCTTCGAATTTTTTATCCTTACATATATATTTGTATTCATGCCCCATATAGGATCATAGAGAGTGAAATAATATTCACAAGGTGCTTATTTCCTAATGAAAACCTCACACAAAGAGTGTTGTTCCTCAAAGGGAACAACAAGAAAAGACACACAAAAAGGTGTTGCTCCTTTTAGGGAACAACAATTGTTCCTTAGATGGAACAATGAGAAAACAAATACATACGGGATTGTTTTTCCTTAGAGGGAACAACAACTATTCCTTAAAGGGAATAGCGGGAAAAAAAATCAAGACGAATCTATTGTTCCTTAGAGGGAATAGAAAGAAAAAAAACACACGTGAAGTTGTTGTTCCTTAGAGGGAACAACAACTGTTCCTTAAAGGGAACAACAAAAAACAAATGCACATGAAACTGTTGTTCCTTAGAGGGAACATCAACTATTCCTTAGAGGGAACAACAACTATTCCTTAAAGGGAATAGCAAAAAATAGATACACACAAAACTATTGTTCCTTAGAGGGAACAACAACTATTCCTTAAAGGGAACATCAAAAAATAAATGCACAGGAAACTGTTGTTCCTTAGAGGGAACAACAATTGTTCCTTAGAGGGAACAACAATTGTTCCTTATAGGGAACAACAAAAAACAAATACACATGAAACTATTGTTCCTTAGAGGGAACAATAGTTGTTCTTTAAAGGGAACAACAACTATTCCTTAAAGTGAACAACACGAAAATTGTATATATAGGGAACTGATGTTCCTCAGAGGGAACGACAGCTGTTCCTTAGAGGGAACAACAACTGTTCCTTAAAGGGAACATAATGGAAATCAAATATACAGGGAACTATTGTTCCTTATAGGGAACGACAACTCTTCCTTAGAGGGAACATCAACTATTCTTTAAAGGGAACAAGACAAAAAATCTATACACAAAATTGTTGTTCCTTAGAGGGAATGGCAGCTATTCTTTGGAGGGAACAACAACTATTCCTTAGAGGGAACAACAAAGGAAAAGTAGAAAAAAGAGAATTTATATACAATTTATACAAGCAAATTCAATCAAAACAGAAAGAAATTTTTTATGTACAAATTTCAAAAATAAATGAATTATTCATTGGGTCGATGCTATGGGCGGGTTGCCCTCCTTAGCAATGATCTGCATGGTGGAATCTTCCCATAATTGTTGGCAAAAGGACTCCTTGGTAAGCAGTTTGTGATAGAGTCACACTAGATGTCCATTTCATTTAAAAGAGTATCCATACCCATCGATGGTGGCTAATGTGAGGGTGCCATTATCATGCACCTTTTATATTCATAAGGTCCTAACCATCTCGTCTGGAGTTTTCCCAAGAAATCCTAGAGCCGAGGATCATGCAGGAGTGCCCAATATCCTTCATGGAAGATTTTATTTTTGATAAGGGCATCATTCCATTTTTCACTTTGTTGTTGGATCAGTGCAGTGCGTTGAAGAGCTGATAGCTGGATTTCATCCAATTCATTGATTTGACATAGCCTATTAATCTGTGTTTTGTTTAAGTCTAAGCCTACCTCCTGAGCTATCCTCAATGTCTGGATTTCAAATTCAATTGGGAAGATAGTGATGGCATTATGATACAGATATGATACAGGTGTTGTCCTTGACGACAACTCACTCAGATGACAAATCATAGTACAGAAAGGTATAAGCAGGTTCAATGTGACAATAATGTGTATACACACAGGTTTACCATATACCAAGTTGGGTATATGTACACATGCATGTTTACAGGAGGAAAGGGGCGTACATGTTGGGAATCTAAGTTTTGTTTCATAGTATTTGGTCCATGGTATTTTGGAATTGGTCCATGGTATTTGGTCTGAATTGTTGACCTAGGTATTGGATCCAAAGTATTGGTTCTACATGGTTTTGGACCATGGCATTGAGTAAGGCCTGAGACTATATAAGGAGAAGATCATTAGGCCAAGAGGTGGAAAGGTGTGTAAGTGATGAATATCTGAAGAAGTATGAGATCTAGTATGCTGGTTATGGGTTTGTGATGCTTTCCTTGATCTGAACCAAGGAGGCACTTATGCAGTTGATAAAGGTTCATGGACCAGGATCGTGAAGACTTAAATGTATTATCATTATATGGTATGATCATGAATAGATCTGAATACTGACGCATGTTTTATCCTTTATATCTTATGGTCTGGGTATATCTAAAGTTGGAAATTGCAGTGAGGGTATAAGTAATTATTTTCAGATCTCTACACAAGTTCTCTTTGGTGAAAGACCATATACACGCTGATTTGACACAGTCAAGTAGCGTATACATTATGAGATTTGATATTTTAGGTTGTTGTTGGTTCTAGTAGTTGTTGCAGAGTTCTGGGCTCTGGTCTATGTTTTGGTGACTTTGCTTTGATGACAGGGTTTCAATGATTCAGTTGTTGGGTGATTCAGAGTTAATGATTGTATTGCAGTGGTGATTATGGATCCAGTCTAAAAATTTATGAAACGTGCTCCTTGGAAGAAAAGAGAGGTTTGTAGCCATCTGTATGTCAACACCTACATACTAGTACATCAGCTAGTACAAGAGCTAAGGGGGTTGTAGCTCCCTTCCAGGAGAAGCTGGAGAACGAGAGAAGGTTGCAGCCTTCTGTAGGTAGAAGCCTGCGTACTAGTATAAGACTGCACCAGTATGAAAATATTGTAAAGTTTCTTATTAAAAGAAGATAGAGATGAATTGCAGCAGGTGGTTTTCACCCACATTGGGTTTCCACCTTATAT
>APFE030328800.1:1877-29064 GCA_000404065.3 Pinus taeda
AATTCATAATGACCCTCATGAGTTCTAAATGTTGTTTTCGGAATGTCTTCAGTCTTCATTATGATTTGATGATATCCTGAACGAAGATCCAAATTGGTGAAGTAAATTTCTCCAGGTAATTCATCCAATAATTCATCAATGACAGGAATGGGAAATTTATCTTTAATAGCGAACTTGTTGATCTTTCTATAATGCAGACACATGCACCATGATCCATCCTTCTTGTACACCAATACTACTGGAGTAGAGAAATAACTTTGACTAGGTTGGATTATACCAGCCTCTAGCATTTTTGCAACCATACATTCAATTTCACTTTTTTGAGTATATGGATGTTTGTAAGGCCTGATGTTTGGAGGAACACTTTCTAGAATCAAATGAATAGCATGATCGTGATCACAAATAGGTGGGAGGCCTTTGGGAGTCTCAAATACCTTGGAATGATTATTTAAAACTTTTTGGGGATCTGGAGAAATAGATGATTTCAATGTGGGAACCTCTAGTGAACACAATTGTGCAATTACACCCCATTGTTCTTTCTTTAGAAGCTTTGTCATGCTGTTAGATTTGATTATTTGTCCTAGTTTCCGTGCAATACCCCTTAATTCAAATTCCTTTCCTTCCCAAAAAAATTCAATAAAAGTTCTTGAAAATTAAAATCTATCGTACCCAAAGATTGTAGCTATTGGACTCCTAGTACAACATCAACACCACCCATTAGAATGAAAATCATTGAACTAGTCAAGAATATTCTCCCATGGATAGCTTGATATTATGGCACCTTCCAGAGAAATTTATGGTCCCTCTATTTGAAACCATCAATTGACACTCGGGTGTTGGATATAGGAAGAAATTCAATTCCTTGGCTATCTTACAATAAATAAAATTATGGGTACTACCCAAATCAATCAACACTATTACCCTTTTCTTCTTGATATGTCCTTCTATCTTGAGGGTTTGAGGAGTGGTAATTCCTACCAATGCATTACAAGATATGGTCGGATTCATTTCTTCTTTCTCTAAGGTTGGTTCCTGGTGTATATCCTCTTCTTTTGATGTTTCTTGTTCCTTTTCTTCCTTCTCTTCACAGTCTATGTAAAATAATTTCTTCTCGGAACACTTATGACCTTTAGTGTATTTGTTGTCACAACTGTAACAAGTCCATTTTTCTCTTTTTTATTCCAATTGTTGTGGTGTCAACCTTATAGGTTGTGTAAGGCTAGGGGAAGCAACACTTCCATCTTTATAGTTATGAGTGTTAGGCTTCCTTGTTGCCATAATTTTTCTTTCATTTTTTCTTACCAATATGAATGCCTTCTCCAATGGATCAGGTTCCCAAAGGAGAAACTCATGTTGGATGTTATCCTTTAAAGTCCCTATGAAAACATCAACCCTATGCTCCTCTGGAATATATTTTACCCTTATATTCAATTTTTTGAAGTCCTCATTGTGCTCCACCACTGAACCCTTTTGTTTGAGATTTATCAATTGGCTAAAGAAGATGTTGCTTTTTGTATCCTCATAAGGTGATGTTAGTTCCTCCATAAAAATTGACCAAGTGATAATGTTTTAAAGAGAGAAAAGCCATCGATACCATACAAACTGATTGGGTTCCAAATATAAAGTTGCAATGCATATCTTTTGTGTGTTTTGCACATTATGGAGATCGAAATATTGCTCCATCTGTAGTATCCATGTTAAGGGATCTTTGTCATCAAACTTCCTCATATCGATCTTTGGAACATGGTGAGTCTTCAATCTAACGTTAGATTCTATGAAATCATGATTAACATTTCTTTTGTTCACATCATGAGTTTCCTCTACTACCTTTTTTCCATTAGGAAGCATTTCTTGTAGCAATTTGGCCAAACCTCCTTTCAAACCTTCCATGTCTTTCTTCAAATATCCAATGTTTCCTTTCAGTTTTGCTTCTAAACCATCCATATTAGCTTCCATATTATCTTCCATGCCATCCATTATCCATTTCTTTAAACCATCCATCTTAGCTTCTGTTACTTTTTGTGAGAGTGAAATTTGTTGCACTTGGTCTCGTAATTTTGATATATCATGTTACATTTTTTCCTCTTCTTCATGAGGAATGGTAGAGATTTCAAGTTTCTTACCAAGTGTTTCCATTTTATTTCTTCAGGGAATCCATTAATGATAATTATGCTTCACTATGCCCTTTGAATCACTTCAAACTAATTTTTCAAACCAAACTTATGCAAATTTTAAAAAAGTACACACATTTTTTCGCTTCGTAGGAGCTCGATATTGAATTATGTTATCTTTGTAATTTAAAATCTCAAGGTCTGAGATTTAGTATTTTGGTATCCCTCTGAGTCTTATTTCCAACCCCACAAGTATTATCAATATTGTATTCTTCAAGAAATCGTTATTCCAAATCTCGCACAACAACCTGATTATAGACTAGTTCAGTAGAGCGAACTTGTATGATGTCCCACATGTCACTGTTTCGACCTTCGAACCTGAAAACAATACACAAAAAACTACAGTCCATACTATTTTTATAAATTCTTACAAAATTTCAATCTAATGCTAAGAGAGAAAGTTATGACGATTCTCCCAAAGTCACTTGTTTGGAATGTAATTTGGGAGCCTGCAAGCACCCTAAATTCCTTGGACCATATCTCTGAAAATATAGTGAAATAAGATCTAAACTTTAGATATGAGGTTCATCATGATATTGACGCAAATGGGTTTTACTTTCAACATCTGAAACATTGTAGAAAAAAATTTATAGTGAAAATACCATGATGACCTATTTGGAGCAACGAAACCCTAGAATCCAAAGCTCTAGTACCAAATGTTATGCAACCAACTCACAAAATAGAAGAAATTATAGGTAAACGACTTCAAAATCAGACTCTTTGATGGGGACACCACCTTTACATTACACAAATGAACAATTCTTAGATGATTCAAATGAAAAAACCTTGTTTCTATATATAGGAGTCTGAGGGGTCACAATATAATATGAGCCAACATAACAATAATAATCTAAGGGCACAACAATAACAATAGCGGGCTTCTATGGGGCACAATAATAACAATATGGGGACAACATGGGCACAACAATAATAATAAGGGGCTAAAATGACAATAATAATAAGGGAATACACTAGTATTATAGGGACCTAACAAGATATTATTAAGACTGTGATAAAATAAATTTGGGGCCATATTGAAGATCAGTATTACTATGTTTTGAAAACGGTCTAAGCAGGCCTCATAGAGTTGTGGGTTTAGGCATGCCAAGTTCAAGCAAGTGTGGTTCAAGTGAGTTGGTCTCAAGTGAGCGTGAATCTAACGACATCGGGTACTGTGCATTCAATCCTCATCTCAAAGCTCTGTGTTGTACCCCTACCTGATTGGTCTTTACATTTGAATGATGTCGTAGAGCAGGAGAGTGCCTAGCTGCCCAAAGACGTAAGTGCTAACCTCGTGGCGCTCCCCTTATCCACATTACATGAGCTACACCAGGGTGTAGCAAATGAGCTTAAGGTGCGAGAGCCATGAGCTCTCATGGTGGTCAAGGATGCACATATCACCAGTCAACAAATGTGTGACGAAAAAAACAAATCTCTCCAATATCATGATGAGGTAGTTGCAAGAAGGGTGTAGCTAGAGCAGGTCATTTCAAGAATATACAGTGAGCTCCAGATTTAGTCGTAAGTCGCTTCCGATTACAAAGTGCAACAACTGGAAGATGTGTTTAGAGAATCAAAGGTGCAGGTAGATAAAGTTCATTTCAGTCTGCAGCTCCAAATTACTGAGCTTCAATTGAAGTTGCATCCCACCACACCACTGGAGATCTGAGAGAAGCACGAGGTTGCCAAGAGAATAAATAGAGTGAAGCTCGATGATGCAGTCAAGGAGTGTAGTCAGTTGTTTGAAGAAACTCTCTAACTATGGGCCTCACTGCAGGAGGGCCCACAAGTGAAGAAGATCAAATTTTCCATTCGGGATAAGCTGTTGCAGTACGACGAGATAAAGGCAATGATGTACACCTTAGCCCCTGTGCAATGGTTCAGCTAGTTGAAAGAAGGGACATCCCTGCAAGGACAGATCGAGGAGCTATGAAAGAAGATGCAAATCATCAATACATGAATGCAACCATGGGCAGAAGAAGGAGGGCATGTCTCGTAGACTGCGAAAGGCACGCTCAAGAGTATGCAACAGATGCAGTGAACCATCATATTAGCAACAAACAAGTCAACTACAAAAAATTTTGTGGAATAATTTCGACAGGAATCTGTTCAATGCATGGAGGCACCTCACCCAGTGAAGTCTTCATTCACCAGCCTAAAAGTAAAGATCCAGAGTGTACTAGCAGAGTGACTCGAGGACGATTCACATAATTGTGTTGGGGGTCTGTTGGGACGGGGTCCTCTAGGTCAAATTTTGTTAAAATATTGTAAGTCTCCACAATTTAAGGAGCGAAGCGCAATCAACGTAGGTAAAATAGGATTCAAGGGGTTTTAGGAAGGTCAAAACCCCTTATATTTTGGTATTTTTTTGAGATCCACCCATGGTTCGCAGATCATGGTATTGTAAGGGTAAAGGATATATAAAGGGATGTATTAGCAAGTATAAGGCAATCAATCAAGTAATGACATGTTTTTAAGTCTGTAATTGTAGATCTTTTTGTTTTTGGGGTGAAGGGGAAGGCTCTTGCAACTGAGTGCGCGGAGACCTTGGTAAGTTTGCAATTGTGTGCGTAGGGTCTAGAAAGTTGTATACAGGAGTATCTGAAGTAATAAAAGATATTTGAAGCATTTTTGTGTCTATTTTATGCACTTATGTATTTTCTGTACTTATGTGCAAATGAATGATATTTATCTATATTTTTTCTTAACTACTTTGCGAATATCCAGATCAACTGTTAATTGTTATTTTATGCATGATTGGATGGTTACGTGAAGCTTATAACTCTATTTAACTAAAAATCATCTGAGCTTCATGAATAAAGGTTTTGAAGATTAGATCTAAACTAAAACTATAGAAAGAGCCTTAAACCACATCACATAGCCTTCTGGATGCAGAAGTATACTTCTAGCATCCCCCGATACTACCTCGAGTGAGATTGCAACTTGCGCAATGTGGGTTGTTGACAAAAGGGTAGGTAGTGTAGGGATTTGTTGTTTAGCACAACTAACTCTAAACCTAGGTCCAAGCCCCCTCAAGCCAACACCTAGCACTGATTAAGAAATGCATCAAGCCAATCTTTCTTAAGTATAACAATACATTCTCTTTCCATGGGCAACTCAAGTAGTTTCAATATTCAGAATTTTTGCAAATGAAAAATATGAAGTAGAAAAATAAAAAAAAACTCGAGCAATCTTTTTGTAAATCAAGAATAAAATCAAATAGGGATTTCAACTATAAAATACTAAAAAATATTGAACTTGGTCTCCAACGCAATATAACCCTAAAATAGCAGAAGTCAACAACAAGGGAACCAAGAAAGGAACCAGTATCGCCCCATATAAAGGGGTACCACATAGTAGAAGTAAGTAATGATAGTTATCTCCTAGAATTATATGGGAACTGTATCTAAGAAAAGAATGTCAAAAGTAAAATCCTTAATCAAGAAGGAAATGCCCATAGTGGCCCTACTCCATGAGACTAAAATGGAGTATCTTTAAATCCCCTTAAGGAATCGAAAACTATGGAATGGAAGCAAGGTTTATTCTTTCAATTCTAGCGGAGCTTCGGGAAACTTATTTACCCTATGGAAGCCTCATCAATACAAAATTTTTAACTCTTTCTCTTCACCTTACTAGTCTTTAACTTATTTCATGTACCTCCTTACCAATTAGGTATACTTTTTCATTAATGTCTACATGCCTGTGCATTTCTGTGCGAAACAATATTGCTAGTTCTCTCTTCTTTGCCTTAAGTAGACTGAGTATGGTTCACCCAACATCTTTGGTGGTGGCTATAATACCATTTCCCAAATGGGAAAATAAAGGGGGCTCCCCAATTAGATATCCATTGCAATAACACATGGAATACCTCATCCAACAGCTCATATTGATGGATACCAAGCCTATAAGGCATCGTTATGCCTAGAATAATTGGAGGTCTAGGCCGGGACATATAGTACTGTGTTTAAAGAGGTTATTAATATTATATTCCTTCCTTTCACAACTTCTTATTGTTTTCTCTCATATCCATCCTTGATTGTTTTTCATCATTAACTGTCTAGCTGGAAATATCATTCCTTATCTATTATGGACCCATTCCCTTTCGATTCATCCCTTTATGGATCCAAGAATAGATCTTTCAAGAGATGGTATCATTGTCATCACGGGACTAGGTTAATGGAAGTCTAATCCAAATTTGGGAGCATAAAATCAAGTATTTAAAGGAGTGAACCAAATCCTGGGTCATTACCTCACAACCTACCAAACATGCAAGGATCCAAGTGTATGAAAAAGAGATCGAGCTAATACAATCCTCCATGGAAATAGATTTGGTCACAAATGGTCTTCTTCATTAGGATAGGAAAGTTTTTACTAAATACCACAACCTACTAAAGAAAGAAGAAAAATTATGGAGGCTTAAATCTTGTAGTGTTTGGATCCAAGTTGGTAATAGAAACATCAATTTTTTCTGCAAGCAAGCTAGGAATCAAGAATGGAAAAACAACATTCATGAAATTTTTGTGCAAGGTAATAAAATAAAATATTTCTAGCAAATTAAGGTAGAGGCTGCCATTCACTTTGGTGACCTGTATACTCAAATTAATACCCCATCAGATCCAGTTGAATCTTTCATGTTGAGCTAGGTTCTAGTTTTAATCACTAATGGTGTAAATCAATGTCTAATATATCCACCAACAGAGGAGGAAATTAAACAGGTGGTGTTCTCCTTTAGCTTAGATAAATCCCCTAGAACTGATGGGTTTTCAATGCACTTTTACTAATATTTTTGGGATATTATAAAGAGACGCCTCTGCAAAATGGTTGGTTATTGCCTCAAAAAAAATTGTGTAAGGTGAGGAATCAACTCCTTTCTAGCCTTAATAGCTAAGGAATCCAAGAACTCCTCCTTTTCTATATTTTGTTCCATTTTGCTATGCAATGTATCATATAAAATTATCACAAAGATATTAGCTAAAACCCCAAGAGATTCCTCCTTATGATTATCTCCAAAAGTCTAGGAGGCTTTGTCTCTCAATGACAAATCCTAGACAATATTATCTTTGTCCAAGATGTTATTGATTCTAGTAAAAAAAATGGTGACAAATGGATGGTCATCAAACTCAATATGGAAAATCCCTTTGTTAGATTTAGACACTTTTTTATTTTAAAATTTATAGGTAAATTAGGCTTCAACCCAAAATTTCTTCAATGGATAAATATCTTCATTGTCTTACCTTGTATTATGTCAATGGTGAATGGTAGAGTGGTAGGCTTCTTCAAAGAATCCTGGGGTATTCGACAAGGCTGCTCGTTATCCCCTTTCTCATACATACTTATGGTTGATTCTCTTAGTCATTTCCTATAGAATGAATGATGAAATTCCTGCCTCCCAGGAATCAAGTATGAACAAGGAATTAGAAGTGCTAACAACTATCAATTTTATAATGACACGTTTTTTTAGGTGGACCTACTACTGTAATTTCCAGAAGATTTAAACAAGTTTTGGATAACTTTCTCCTTGCCTCTAGAGGTCAGAATAACTCATCTAAATCTAAAATATTTTCTGGAACATCATTATGGCTAAGAAAAAACATATTAGAGAGATATTTGGCTTATGAATAGTGGAAAATTGGAACAAATTTAAGTACCTAGTGGTGGGCCCCAATATTGCAGCAATAATGCTGCAACTCCTGGGACTCCCTTCTTTAATTTTATCAACCCGGTAGTTCGTAACAAACTTGGAAGCGACGGTGTTGTATGCACAAGTACTAACTCTTGCCATGGCTATCACTTAATCAGCTGGCACAAGTCCACTAGGAGCTTAATCCAACTTCTATGAGCTCTTAGAAGAAACTTTTAACTGTGATGGATGAAAGCTAACTCAACAGAGGCTAATATACTTGTAGAAAGGAGCAGAAAGCTGAAAGGAAATGCAAACCCTAGTTTTACTGACTAACCCTACTGGTGCAAGAAGAGCGATGAAAGCAGTGGAAATGGATGTCATTGACTTCTAGGAAGGTAAAATGCATGTGGCTAAGCTACTTCTACAGTAAAATTTGGAAAAAACATCTTTTTGTATTTTTCAGTAAGTTGGCAGAATTATTATGCATGTGCTTTAACTATTTTTGACTGTGCAAAGGTGAATTGGCAAAATGAAATGCTTGCAGGAGGTTGGGAAGGTTAGAATAGGGCCTAAGGGGTCCCTAGCACCCTTCCAAAGAGTTTCACAGTGATCGGATCTCAAGAAACCACTTTCATGAGCTTCTACAGAAACTCTACAAGGGTTCTACAGGATGTTCTGTAATTTCTACAGGATGTTTCGAAAGGGAGTTTTGGAGGATTGATGGAGGAAGAAAGGTGAAGAAGTGGGTATGGAGGTGATATAAGGGTGTGAGGAGGTCTAGGACTTGGTGGATGGAGTTGAGTAGTGATGAGGATGGTTGGATTTGTTCAAGGAGGGGTAGAGCAATGTTGTACAAAAATATGGAAATTAGGTCAAAGTGGGAAAATGTGGCAAATGAAGGGAAAGAATCTGAGTTAGGGGATGGATCAGGTTGCATTGATGGAGGAAGGGTGGGCAAGGATGGGTTATAGGTGATCTACGCACAATCTCTCAAAACGAATCAAAGAAAGACTAAAAAAAATAAGAGATCTAGCTATTTTGACCTACTTTGACCTACAAACCAAAAATATGATGAATAGAATTTTATTGGCAGAAAATCATGCAAGATAACTATGGAAACTGAGCAAGAAAATATTCTAAACATGCTAGTACAACTGGTATCAACTTTCCTAGCTAAAAATCTAACACTAGCAATTGCATGAAGAGGCAAAAACATTGTTTTTGTGGCAGCAAGGATGCCTTGGTCTCAGCTCATGGTCCCAAGGAGGGAGAGGTGAGATCAAGGGTCGCTTGATGGCCTTTTCTAAAGATATTTTCCTTTACCAAACTGCCAAACTGGCCTGAAGCATGAAAAGCTACTTTAACCATCAAAAACAACCTACGTAACAGTAAGATTTTAATCTAAATAGCAGATTTTATTCTAAGAATGCAACAAAGACACATAAAAGTAAACAAAGGAGGTATTGGGCACTTGGTTTGGGCCCAACCCCAAGAGCTATAACCTCCTAAGAAATATTAGAGCTGGTGCAAAGCTGGATTCATCTTTATTGATCAAAAGAATAGATACATCCTAAAAGCTATCTTCAAGAAAAAGCTTGAAAATGCGTTGAAATGCAGAGCTAACCTACTGCCTAAAAAATGACTAAAATCAAACTACCAACTAGATAACTGAAATGAGGCCCTAAGCCTTATTATTTATACAAATTGAGGACCCCAAGAGTCCTCCTAAACTTTAGGGACTCGGCTGCCAAAACTTGCAGTTAACAACAACTTTACTAGCCCTTGCTCGGCTGCCCTTGTGATAATCGATGTGGTGGCCCTTGAACTCCGAGCTACTGGAGGAGAATTCGAGGTAAGGGCTCATAAATGAAGGGGACACCTTCCTACAAATCCTCTCCACGAATTTGGCTGCCAAGTTCTCCATTAAACCTTTGATTTTGTCTCCAAATTGACCAAAAAGACTGCATAAAGCACACATTAGACTTGTTGGCATAATGACTAACCCAATTAAATCTATTAGAATAAATATAATAAAAAACATGCAATAAACTAATGAGAATGGTGGATTAAGTCGAATTAGGAGGCTGAATGAGCCCATATAATTATCCATTTTTGGGGCTTATCATTTGGCAGCCTTTTCTAATTCATTTTGCTAATTGAGAGGTTATTACATGTATTATTTGTAGAGGTTTTTGAATACCTTGAATTTCCTGCCTTTATCCTTTCTCATGTCGGTAATTAATGGTTTTGGTCTTACAATTAATAAGGGACCAATGTTTTTCTAACCAGTTCATACCTATAAGGATGTTGTATGACCCCAGGCGTAACACATTCAGATCTGCCATGATGGACTGGTTAGCTAATATTAGAGGGCAATTATTGACTTTGGCCAAAACTCTTCTTTTTGCTCCTGTGGCTAGTTGTACTAACCAGGGATTATGGGCCTCTAAATTAGACATAAATTAAGGTCCATGCCTCTAATTTAAAACATAAATTAAGGCCTATGACCATCCTTCAGTACATTAAACCTCTCTTTTTGCATTAAATAAATTATTTTTAACTTTAATATATTCATTAGGAAGGTTTATGAATAATTGAATATTTGTGCCTAATATTATTTATTTTTTGTGGAATATTATGAGAGTATTGGGCAGATTATGAAGTGTTTGTGGAGGAGATAATTTAGGGACTTGTTCCCTACTACGAGAGGATCAATAATAAATAATAAGTCAACAAGATATTATGGAATTATGGCAGAAATTATGGAATTCCAATGATTGAGAAAATCTAAGAATGTGTTCCATTGACCAAGGGAGTAGATCCACCAATCAAGGGAGAAGATCCACTAATCAAGGCATTTCGGTGGGGAAAGCTTCCTCCATCCATGGGGAATGATTTTCAATAATTTTGTATAAGTACCAAGCTGAATTTTCCTCTAGGGAATGATTGAGATGTAGGTTTTAATCCCGTACATAAATAACCTACATACAAATTCTAAAACACAGAAAATAAACAATGCGAGAGCATAACACATAAAACACATATACACAGAGATTTTCCCTTGGATCCCAAAACTGGGACTACCATCTTGCTTTTTCATTATGTTCCTTTCAATGTTACAATATATATTTATACATGCCGAAGCATCCAATACCATGGACCGAAAACCATCACGTCCAAAAACCATGTGTGAAAATCATGCACAAAACCATAGGTGGGTCCGCCCAACCTAACATAGGGTCCAAAAACAAAAATTTCTGGGGCGCTACCGTGGACCCCATAAAGTGGGGTTATGGGTGCTCTTCAAACCCCCTGTTAACTATGTGGAAAGAATAAACGCAACCCAACATTCTCCCACTTGTTGTTTTCTTTCCATAGGGGGCCACAAGAGAGCTTAGTCATTTTCCTAGCCCTGAAATGCCCATTGTCTCTCTAGACCAAGAGAACTTCCCAGAGCTCACAGATTTTGTCAATGCATCTGCAGTATTCTTCAAAGTGTCCAACTTTACTAGCAACACCTTTTTGTCTTCTATCATATCCCTCACAAAGTGATACTGAACATCAATGTGCTTTATCTTTAAATCATATGCAGGGTTCTTTGCCAAGAAAATTACACTTTAGCTATCACAGTCTATCCTTATAGCTTCATGTACTAACCTCATACTTGAACACAATCTCTGCAACCAAACTTCTTCCTTTCTTGCATGAATGGCTGCCATATATTTGGCCTCTATAGTTGATAGTGCCACTACAGATTGTTTCTTACACATCCAAATAACTGCACCTCCAAATAGGTTAAACACATACCCACTTTTAGATCTTCTCTTATCCAGATCTCCAGCCGAGTCTGCATCAAAAAATCCATGAATATCTAACACTGTCCAATCCTAGTCTTCCTTGGTAGCACAAACCATAATCACTACTGCCATGCAAATACCTGAAAACCCACTTCACTGTTGTCCAATGCTCCTTTCTTGGTTTTGACATAAACCTGCTCAATACTCCCACTGCATGTGCAATGTCTGGCCTAATACAAATGATTGCATACATCAAGCTATCGACTACACTTGCATATTGAACACGGGACATATCCTCTTCCTCTTCTTGTGTCTTGGGACACTGTTCAACAGATAAATTTATGCCTACAGAAATAGGAAACTTCACCTGGTTACTATCCTGCATATTAAAACTCTGCAATATTGTCTCAACATGCTTCCTCTGGTTTAACCAGAGTTTCACCTTTTCCTAATCTCTTTTAATTTCCATGCCCAAAATATAGTTTGCAGCACCAAGATCTTTCATGTCGAATTTGGAGGGCAATTGGGTCTTCAAATCTTGGATAATTTCTTTGTCATTTCCAACTAGAAACATATCATCCACATACAAGACCAGATAAATAACACGATCACCAATTAATTTAACATACACACAATGATTTGCTTTGCTTTTGGTGAAGCCAAGTCCCCGTATAAATGTATCAAATTTTTGATACCACATCCTTGGTGACTATTTTAACCCATACGAAGACTTCTTTAACTTCCATACTAGTTCTTTCTTACCCTTCAACGCAAAGCCTTCAGGTTGTTTCATGTAGATCTCCTCTTCCAGATCCCCGTGAGGAAATGTTGTCTTCACATCCATCTATTCTATCTCAAAATTAAAAGCAACAGTAACAGATAAAAGTAATCTAATAGAAGTTACCTTGGCAATAGGAGAAAAAATATTACCAAAATCAATTCTCGGCACTTGGGAATAACCTTTCGCTACCAACCGAGCTTTGTATTTCTCCACTTTTCCTTATGCATTTGTCTTCTTTTTGAACCCCCATTTGCTGCCAATGGGTATCCTTCCAGCCGGTAACTCTACCAGATCTGAAGCCTCCTTTTTGTTCAAAGATGCCATTTCATCAACCATGACCTCTTTCCAAAGTTTTCCATCCTCTGAATCTACTGCTTCCTTCACAGTTTTGGGATCATCGTTGATGAGCCCCAAAAATGGGTAACTTATTGGGTTCATTTTACCTATTATTCTCAATTAATCCACCATTCTACATAGTTCTATGCATGCTTTTGAATAAATTTATGTTAATTGAATGAATGAGAATAATCACTTGACCAGAAAGCCTAATACGTGCTTATTACAGATTTTTGGACATCTTTTGTACCAAGCTCAAACATTTATGAGCAAGTTGACGGCCAAATACGAAGGAAAAAGACTGAGGATTTGTAGGAAGGTTGTCTCCAGCACTAAATGACCCCTTCCTCGAGTTCTCCACCATCATCTCGGAGTTCAACAACCCACCAAAGATGATTTCAAAGGGCAACCGAGACGATTTTGTGAAGTGGCTTATTAACTGCAGTTTTGAGCAGCGAAGCTCCTAAAGTTAAGGAGGGTTGTTGGGAGTCCTCATGGTGCATAAGTAGGAAGGCTTCAAGCCTTGGTATTTTAGCTATTGAACAGTTGTTTTTCACACTTTAGTGCAGCTCTGCATTTCAGTGCATTTTCGAGATTTTGCTGTAAACAGTTTTGTGAGATGATTATCTTTTGAGTAATGGAGATAAATTTCACTTTGTACCAGCTCTAAGCTTTCTTAGGAGGCTTTAGCTCTTGTGCTTTGGCCCAACCTAAGTGCCAGTACCTCCTTTGTGTACTTTTATGTGTTTTCTTCGCATTCATAGAATAATTTTTGTTATTTAGGTTAAAATCTTACTTTGTTAATTAGGTTGTTTTTTATGATTAAAATAGCTTTTCATGCTTCAGGTTGATTTGATAGTTTGGTAATAGAAAGGATCTACAAAAAGGTCATCAAGCAACCCTTGATCTCATATCTCCCTCCTTGGGACCATGAGTTGAGACCAGGGCATACTTATTGCCAAAAAAACATTGTTTTTTCCTTTCCATGCAATTGCTAGTGTTAGAATTTTAGCTGGAAAAGTTGATACCAGTTGTACTTGCATGTTTAGATCTATTCTTGCTTAGTTTCCATCATTATCCTACATGATTTCCTGTCTATAAACTTTTGTTCATCATGTTTCTGCTTTTTAGGTCAGATTAGGTCAAAATAGCCAGATCTTTGGTCTTCCTAATCTTTGTTCGATCAGTTTTGGAAAATAGTGTGTAGAAAACTTGTAATACATCCCTACCTATCCTTCCTCCATCATACAACCTACTCCAAACCCTAATCCAAGATTCCTTCCCTTCATTTGCCACATTGTTCCCATTTGCCCTAATTTCTACATTCTTGTGCAACATTACTCCCTCCATCCTTGAACAAATCCAACCACCTTCATCACTCCTTAGCCTCATTTACCAGATCCTAGACCCTTTGCATCCTCATCCAACCTCCATTTCCATTTTCCCACCTTTTTTCCACCATCGACCCTCTAAAATCCTCTTTCGGTTCTTCGTGTAGAATGTCCTATAGAACATCCTATAGAACCCTTGCAGACTTCCTGTAGAAGTTCACGTAAGCAGTTTTTTGAGATCTGATCACTGTGAAACTTTCTAGAAAGGTGATAGGGACCCCTTAGGCCCTCTTCATACCTTTTCAACCTCCTGCAAATGCCCACTCCATTTCCTTTTGCCAATCAATCTCTGCATAGTCAAAAATTGTTAAAGCACGTGCATAATAATTCTGCAAAATTACTTCAAAATGAAAAAAGATGTTTTTTCCAGATTTTAATTCAGAAGTAGCTTAGTCACATGCATTTTACCTTTCCAAAAGTCAATGTCATCCATTTCCACCGCTTTCATCTCTCTTCTTGCACCAGTAGGGTTAGCCGATAAAACTAGGGTTTGCTAGGGTTTACATTTTCTTTCAGCTTTCAGCTTCTTTCTACAAGTAGACTAGCCTCTTTTGAGTTAGCTTTCGTGCATCACAACTAAAATCTTCTTCTAAGAACTCATAGAAGTATGCTTAAGCTCCTAGCGGACTTGTGCCAGCTGATCAAGTGATAGCCTGCGATAAGAGCTAGTACTTGTGCATATAACACCATCGCTTCCAAGTTTGTTATGAACAACCAGGTTGATAAAAGTAAAGAAGGGAGTCCCAGGAGTTGCAACATCATTGCTGCAATACTGGAGCCCACCATCTTTTTGGCGTCGTTGCCGGGGAAGCATTAGAGTATTTTTTATTGTTGATTTTCTTCTATTTTCTACTGCAACCTTCTGCTAAGTAGTTTATTTCAGCAAGAGTAGAGTAGTTGTTTCATTTCCATTCTGCAATTTCCTTTCCGCAAAAGTAGATTAGACATTTCCTACTTTGCTAGACTAGCATTTCAATTATGTAAGTGTAGATTAGCATTTCAATTCTACAATTTCAATTCCACAAGTGTAGCTTAGCATTTTATTTCTGCAATTTCATTTCAGCAGCATAGATTAGTGATTTCTTTCTTTCATTTCAATTCTGTAATTTTCATTCCAGCAAAGTTTACTTTAGTTAATTGCAATTTGTTGTTCAATCAATTTTAGTTTTGCAGGTACAAGAAGAGAAAAACACAAAAATCAACCAAAAATATTTCATTTCATGCCTCGTAGGAAAATATTTCAGGCACCCAGGTAGGCGCAAGAGAGATGCCCCAATTATCAATGTCATAGGACAAGTGTCTGACCTAATGTTGGGACAAGTAATCTGTCCAAAATATCTGGACCCTGGGAGTTCTGTAGTTGATGTCCACATCAATGGCACCATAATCCCCCACACCCTGATTGATCTAGGGGATGCCATTAATGTGATGATCAGGGACACTATGCTCAAACTTAACCTTCAGAGTTCCTTAAGAAAGACCTCGACAGTACTGCAATTAGCAGACCGCTCGAATGTGACCCCCGAAGGGATTGTGGAAGATGTCATGGTCTCCGTTGATTCTTGGGAGTACCATACACACTTCTTGATCCTTCAACCAAAGGAAAAACTCACTAGATAACCCCTCATTCTAGGAAGGCCTTAGTTAGCTACTGCAGATGCTTACATTAGTTGTCAAGCTAGGAGCATGACCATCAAGAATGGGCCTATGTCCAAACAGCTCGTCCTATATCCTCTGGCCCAACCTCTGCTAGAACATGACTTACCTCTCTGGTTGGAGGAGGAAGATGAGGATGAAGTATACTCTGCACCAATGTGCATAGTGGAAGCCACCAGGGGAGGTCCTCAAACCGAGGATGACCTTATTGAGAATTTGATTCAGAATCCACCTCCCAATGTGCTGCCATTAGAAGAGTTGGTAGAAGACACCCAAGCTAGTGCTTTAGTGGATCTCTGTGTGGGTGATCCGACCTCTCCCCGAGTTAAGAATGTGAAATTTGGCCCTGAAAGAACCATGAAGATCAACTCATCCCTATCCACTTCTCAGGAGAAGGAGCTGTGTAGCTTATTGAACTGCCATTTGGATGCTTTTTCTTGGAGCTATAAGGAGATGAAAGGGGTCCACCCTTTAGTCTGTACCCATCACATTTACATTAAAGAGGATTGTAAACTAGTCAAGCAACCTCAGAGGAGAATGAATCCAGCCCTTAAGGACATTGTCAAAGAAGAACTGCAAAAGTTGCTGGATACAGGATTCATCTACCCCATCTCTGACAGCGAGTGGGTTTCTCCTCTGGTGCTTGTGCCCAAGAAAAATGGGAAGTAGAGAATTTGTGTCAATTATCAAGAACTTAACAAAGCCACCAAAAAGGACCATTTCCCTTTGCTTTTCATAGATCAAGTGTTAGATGGGCTAGCAAGGAAGAAGTTATTTTCCTTCCTAGATGGGTTTAGTGGATATAATCATATGCAAATCAACGTGGAAGACCAAAATAAGACCACTTTCACTGGTCCATGGGGTACCTTTGCCTACCAGGTCCTTCTGTTTAGGTTATGCAATTCTCCTGCCACTTTTCAGAGAGTAGTACTAAGCATATTTGCTAAGTTGGTTCATGATTCGGTGGAAATCTATATGGATGACTTTACTCCTTATGGGTCTGAATTCCAAGAAGCATTGACTAACCTAGGAAAAGCTTTAACCAAGTGTATTGAAATGAACCTATCCCTCAGTCTTGAAAAATATGAATTCTTGATGACTGAAGGGACATGCTAGGTCATACAATTTCTCAGCAAGGATTACAGGTGGATCCCAACAAGAATGCTATCATCCAAAGGGTTCCACCTCCTCAAAAGGTATGAGATGTTCGGAGTTTTCTAGGCTTAGCAGGATATTATAGAAGATTCATTAAAGATTTTAGTAAGCTAGCCTCTCCCTTGTTTGGTCTTTTGGGGAAAGATGTTGAGTTTATATGGACTGACAACTATCAAGAGGCTCTGGATGCGTTGAAGGGTATGCTGGTAATTGCCCCAATCTTGAGAGGTCCAAACTGGGTCCTACCTTTCCACATTTGCACCGATGCCTTGAATAAAGCCATAGGAGTAGCCTCAGGACAAGTTGAAGAGAAGCTACCATATGCCATATATTTTGTTAGTAAAAACCTATCCAAGGTGGAGTTAAACTATACCGTAACCGAGAAAGAGCTCCTAGCTGTAGTCCATTCCCTAAACAAGTTTAGACACTACATCACTGGTTATCAAACATTCATACACACTAAAAATGCTACAATTAGGTATTTAATGAATAAACCTAATGTAAATGCTTGTATCATTAGATGATTACTTTTACTGCACCAATTTTATTTGACCATTATTGATAACCCAGGTAAGGAAAATGTTGTTGTTAATATTCTGTCTAGACTAGATTTGTCTGCAGGTGAAGAAGGGGTGGTGGATGATCAAATGCTAGATGAACAACTGTTAGCTATTTCAGTACTCTCTCCATGGTTTGTTGATATAGAAAATTACTTGGTTTTAGCATAGTTCCTGCCACACCTATCCTCAAAAGAGAAGAGCAATATCATGAGGGAAAGAGCCCCATTGACATGAATTGGAGGCAGCTTGTTTAAACTTGGCCTGGATCAGATTTTGAGGTGTTGTGTCAGGGAGGAGGAAGTTTTTGACATCCTCGTAACCTATCATGATCGGCCCTGTGGAAGCCACTTTACAGCAAAAAGAACCGCTTTCAAAATTCTACAGGTAGGCTACTGTTGGCCCACTCTTCATCAAGATGTGAGGAGATACATCAGCCAATGTGACCGATGTCAAAGGATGGGGAAACCGACTCCAAGGGATAAAATGCCCCTCCAACCTAAAGTGACTTTCGAGCCATTTGAGAAGTGGGGCATGGACTTTGTGAGTCCTATCAACCCTCCTTCAAACCAAAAGTCTTACATCATTGTGTGCACAGACTACCTGACAAAGTGGGTAGAAACAAAGGAAATCAAGGCAACAACAGAAGAAAAAGTGGTTGAGTTTTTGAGGGAAAATATTTTCTACAAGTTTGGCTACCCAAGAGAGTTAGTCACAGATCAAGGAAGTCATTTTGCCTCTAACCTGATCGAAAACCTACTCGCTCATCACAGGATTAAGAAAAAAACTTCCACCCCTTATCATCCATAAGAAAATGGACAGGTGGAAGTCACTAACAGAGCTTTGGAAGAGATTTTGACTAAAATGGTGAGCAGTAGCAGAAAAGATTGGGTAGATCGCTTGGTTGAGGCCACCTGGGCCTACAACACTACTTCGAAAACTACAACAGGTTTCACACGTTGTGAATTGGTCTATGAGAAGAAGGCTTTGTTGTCCATAGAATTTGAATTTAACACATTGAGGTTGGTAACTCAGCTGGACCTAGACCTCAGCCATGCAGAACAGGAAAGATTACTTCTCCTAAATGGACTATATGAACAGAGAATGAAGGCCCTTATCCACTCAAAGGTGGTCCAACTTCAAAGGAAGGTATAGCATGATTGGTACCTTAATGAAAATCAATTTCAGCTAGGAGATTGGGCACTATTATATGATACAAGAGACAAGGATTTCAAAGGGAAGCTAAGGACAAGATGGCAGGGACCATATACAGTAGAGAAATGCAACGACAATGGTTCAGTCCTTATGAGGACCATCGATGAAGAAGCCATCCCCATGCTCGTCAATGGGCATCGATTGAAAATCTTTAGGAAGCTCCTTTTTAAGCAGGAGTTCATTGAAACTCTGGATAAATCAGTATTGATAGTGGAGCCGACCCCTGCCTCCACTCCACCCACCCCTTGAACACAAAACAAAAAATAAAAAACATAAAAGGAAAAAAGGGAAAAAATAAAAGATCTTTCGATGAAAACCTCTTGGGGGAACCCAAGGTAGATAGTTAGGGTGAAAATCTCTTGGAGGCACCCCAACTATCTCAAAAAAAAAAAAAAAGAGAAAAAGAAAAATAAACCTAATTTTTGTTTAATAATTGTAGGTTGCAGTAAGGACATTGCAGGTTGGGAGGATCATACAAGACAAAGACAAAGGTCAGCACCAGGCTGCAAGCATCCCTCACAATCATTTCCTCCATGACCGCTACCCTTTCCTAAGATTCAGTCCCATTCGGGCTAAGATTTCACCTTCTACAGGAAGTTTTGTGTCTTCTACAAGAAGATCCTGTAGAGCCTACAGACAAGCCAAAATTGATCTGAAAGGAGGACTCGAACGTTGGGAATCTGTCTATGAGGCCTGTAAACATCCTTGCTTCCATCCATTGCCATATGTCACCTTTTTCGATCTCCGTACACCTTCATTGCACTCATTCTTTTATGTTCCTACACAGTCACACACAGAAATCTTATTTTCTTCATATTGCCAACAAAAAATTCTTAATGACAAATCAAGCATCAATTTTTCACTCACCATACCTGTTACCCTCCATCTAGATTCCTCATCAGTCGAGACCCTCGTGAGCAGTATAGTCCTACTCATTCTAGCTTCCATTCCAGGAGGAGAAGTAGCTACAATACATCCTACAGGAATCCTGAAGCAACTGATCCCTCTGAAAAACATACTCCAGAGATAGGGACAACAAAGTATGGCAGAAGAGACATGCATGGAGCTCTTCTTTAACATAAGAACATCAGTAGCAGTAGAGGCCAAGAATGTAGTGTGCATTCAACAATAGAAAATGAAGGAATGGGTTCCAAAACCTGAAATCTGCATAACACGACTGCAACCACGCAGGTAAGTGCCTAAACTCGTTCTTTAATTACATAAATCATATTTTAAAAGTTGCATGACTATGGGAATGGTTTGGATTGGGTGGAATCGGTGGCCAGTCCACTGGCCACCCTCGGCCAGTTACTTATCCTCGTGGAATCCAAACGAGCCTCGTTACATTCAAAATTATTGATTAGATGTGCAGCCAGCACATGTGGAGTGTCCATTCAGAGAGAAATTGTCGAGACTAGTAGTGGTGGCGGTAGATAATGGGAGAGAGGAGGTGATGGTGGTTAGAAACACATAAAAACATTATGGTTGTGACGTCGGATCAACGATCTGGTCCGGCCACCTCATGTCCTCACCACGAATCACACTACAGTTAAAAGATGCTTAGTTGAAACATGCACCACCCTCTGTTCATTCTGCACTAACAATGTTCTCGACTAGAGTACGAATCCACCACTTCGAAAATAGTTAACCAGACATCCTGCACTAGTTTTTCTACCTGTCTTCACAAATCTTCTGCCTACCGGGCTCTATCGGAAGCGCAGTTCCATTCTACAGGAACTGGGAGCCTTCTACAGGAAGGGTTCTACAGGAAAGGCAGAGAACCTCTCAGCAGAAGGGAAACCCAGAATTTTCATTGAATTTGAAGCTCCAAATGAGGTAGACCCAAGATAACTTCTTTGTGCATGATTTTTTTGTGAAAGGTGGTGAATTGAACGGCATCAGTTTGAAAAATGAGAGCAAAAGTCTGCCTATATATTGAAAAAGCCGTGAAAGATTGCCTACATATTTCACTGAAATTACCCAATTCTTTCTCTGCATTCCGAAATCTCCTCATCATTTTTAAAATTCTCCTATAAGGAAGATACATGCTACAGTAGAGGCCAACATGTGTGTGTGAAAAATAAATTTACATATCTATCTATGTGTTGAGAAGAGACTCTGTTTCCTTATGCTCTGTTCTGTAAAAACAAAATTCTTCTTTCCATAAATAGACAGTCAAATTTTGGGTTACATTATCTTAAAACAAGGTAATTATTGCTATTTGGTATTGTAAGGAACACACAAGAAATTCCTTCTTGGTTTCAGAAGAAACCAAATTCAACTATCCTATGTTTCAGTGATTGACTGTTGTTTTCCTTAGCATTTTCTTTTCTGGTTAAAACATAAGAAGAACACTTGACACCATGCTAGGGGGATTCATAAGGAAAGAGCCCTCAGACTCCAGCAAGCTCTACAAGCACCCTGAGGTGGTGGACCTTTTCACCCAAGCAAATTGGATATCCTTCTTTGACAAAATTCAGGGTCATGATGAGGAGATAACTGAAGATCTTTTAATGTCCCTGAGACCACATTCAAAGACAAATGCCACAGTTATTTTTAGGGGTTTAACCCTAGAACTCACCCCTGAGCTCATCAGTAGAATTACTGGTCTACAATTGAGGCTTTCTTGGAGCAAGGAAGAGAGATCATTGGGCCAAATTGTAAAGAAAACATTTTTTTTGCCCAAGGAGCATCCTGTAGAAGACAAAAATGGAGTTAGAAGGACAAGCCTGCCTCCTCTGGAGTGAAGTTAGTTATCAAATTATGAAGTACATCACATGTGAAGGGAGGTTTAGCATCATCTATGGATACCATTTCAGGTTGTTATGTGAATTAAGGCATGGGATTGACTTGCATCCAGCCAAGAAACTGAGCATCCCATATTTCCTTCTTCAGTCATTAATTGAATGTGGTACAAAGCTAAATGAAGTGATCCAATATCAGTTGGCCTAGCATGGGCTCATCAAACTATTGGTGGAAGATGCTTTACACACCTACACTCTCCCCATATCTTGGGAAATCTTCATAAACATGTCCAAAAATGATAACGTTAGAACTTTGGCTGAAAACATCACTCTGTCCAGCAGTGAGGAAGGGGAGAAAACTGAAGAAATTGAGAAAAACAATGATGAGGGAACATAGGACATCCAAGCAGAGGGCAGAAAAGAGGAAGCACAGGAAGAACAGAAATAAATTAGGAAGACTGTTGAGCCTAAAACAGAGGAAGAAACAACAGCAAAAACAACAAGGGAAAAGAGGATACAAAGTAGAAAGGAAAAGGCCAAAAAAGCCCAAATGAAGGCTGCCACAGCTAAAGCAGGCAACCAGAAAGAAAAGGAAAAGGCACACCCTAAGATATCAGTCATACAGACAGAAATAATGGACACAGAGATTTTTACAAGAAGCGAGGAGAAAGACTAGAAGGAAGAGAAATCCCTGGAAACATTGGCAAGGGAGGCAGCAGTGTTGCTTTCTCCATTAAGCACACCTGCAAAACAGAAAGGAAAGAGAAAGAGGCAAACCTCCATGTACTTTAAAGCCTGGAGAAGCACAAGGATCAACGTGGGCAATCCCCAGCCATAATCAAAGGAACCAATTGTCATTAAGGACACAACCACTAAATCGAAAGAAGAGTCTCCTTCAAAGATATCCATCACCTATGAAAGAGGAAGCCCATAAACCTCCACCTGGAGAGGAAGAATTAGGATGATGGACTCAAAAACAACCCTACAGGAAGCTAAAACATCCCTACAGGAAATTCTAGCGAAGTTAAAAGAGACTGAGAAATTGGAGGAGAAGGTAGCCAAACAATCACAGGGAGAAGAAAAGACCGAGGAAATACTGGAGCCAAGCCCTTAGCTTAGCTTGGGTTCATATTACAACATGTTAGAAGGTGGGAAGATCATCCCACATAAGTTTTCTGTACCACTTTTCTTTGCATTGGAATAAGAGCGGGTTAGGACTCACACTTGGATGAGGATTGCCAAATCCAAGGGTGTTGCAAACATAGGCCACCTCGAGGAACAGCTAAAAGAATCAAGAAAAGGGTTGGCCATGGTGAGGCACATGGAAAGTAGTCAGAGAGCCAAATTACAAGAAGAGAATGAGCTACTGAGAAAGCAGTTGCAAGTACAAGAGGGTCATAAGGAAGATAGGCCGTCCATTGTGGGAGAGTAGTAGTAGTAAGAAGGACCTCCAGCAAATAAGGAAATGATCAAGGAACAATAGAGAGAAGAAAAGCTGCCAATTGATGTTGAGATGCTAACAAAATTGCTACAAGAAAAGGAGTCATAGGTAGCAGAAGAAATATAGCCTTTAAAACAACAGGTGCAAGAGAAAGAAGCCCAAATGGCCTACATGGCCAGCTGGGTAGTAGAAGCCTTACAATGTAGGCAACCTGCTAAGTCATATGCATTATATCTTAAAGATCAATGGTTGCAATTTCAAATTAACACACTGGCCCAAAGGGGCACCATTCCATTCCAAAACTATAATCAGTTCATGTATTTGTGTGACAATAGCTTAGCTGAAGATAAGGCCAATCTAGCATAATTATGTTTACACAACCTGGCACTTCCAAACATGAATCTATGGGACCTCAATGCAACATTAGGAGATGTGCAACTAATGCCCATGGCCTCTTGGTTAAACCATGAGGAAAAGAGGGCAGCAGAAATTCGGAAAGTTATAGATAGGGAGCTAAGTGAGCCACTCATTATCAAAGCAGAATCAAAAGATCCCTTAGATTTAGTGTATGCCCATCAGCACCTAGCCAATAACCCTCAGGTTCTCCCAGACTACATTAAAATACAAGCTCAAGCCATTTCTCACTTTGAGGACATGGAAAGACTGTTGGGTGATAACTGCATTCATGCTTGCACAAGGAGGTGGAACACATTGTCCCACAGTTTGAAAATAAGAGAGTACCACTCCCCAACAAGGATGTGGGAGGCTTTGGCTAGAGTACCCCTTTACAAACAGTCAATGCAAAATATAAAGGCCAACTGGAATGGCCTAAATTTTAGTCCTCGATTGCTTTTGGGACTACTGGAAGGGGTCAAAGAAGAAGAAGAACGCAGGCAATCGGACGAGGTAGAGAGAAAAGCAGGGTTCATGAACAAGAAGAGGACATTACCGTGGAAGCCTAGGATGTCAGAGAGGTAGTCAAATCAATGAAAGATGATGAACTAGCTTAGTTGCTCAGAGGATGAGAAACACATTCAGCAGGGGGATGTGAGAGAGGTAGTCAAAGTAATCAAAGATGATGAGTTGGATTAGTTGCTCAAAGGATGAGCAACACATTCAGCAGGGGGTGATGATGAGCCCCAAAAATGGGTAACTTATTGGGCTCATTTTTCCTATTATTCTCGATTAATCCACCATTATTCATAGTTTTATGCATGCTTTTGAATATATTTATGTAATTGAATGAATGAGAATAGTCACTTGACCACAAAGTCTAATACGTGCTTATTGCAGATTTTTGGACATCTTTTGGACGAAGGTCAAGCATTTGTGAGCAAGTTGACAGCCAAATATGAAGGAACAAGGCTGAGGATTTGTAGGAAGGTTTCCTCCAGCACTAAATGACCCCTTCCTCAAGTTCTCCACCATCAGCTCAGAGTTCAACGGCCCACCAAAGATGATTTCAAGGGGCAACTGAGCCGATTTTCTGAAGTGGCTGGTTAACTGCAGTTTTGAGCATCCAAGCTCCCGAAGTTAAGGAGAGTTGTTGGGAGTCCTTGTGGTACATAAGTAGGAAGGCTTCAAGCCTTGAAAGTTTAGCTATTGAACAATTTTTTTCGCACTTTAGTGTACCTCTGCATTTCAGCTCATTTTTGAGCTTTTGTTGTAAACAGTTTTGTGACATGATTATTTTTTGAGTAATGGAGATAAATTTCACTTTGTACAAGCTCTGAGCTTTCTTAGGAGGCTGTAGCTCTTGGGTTTGGTCCCAACCTATGTGCGAGTACCTCCTTTGTGTACTTTTATGTGTTTTCTTTGCATTCATAAAATAATTTCTATTATTTAGGTTAAAATCTTGCTTTGTTACTTAGCTTGTTTTCGATGATTAAAATAGATTTTCATGCTTCAGGATGATTTGATAGTTTGGTAAAAAAAAATATCTGTATAAATGCCATGAAGAAACCCTTGATCTCATCTCTCCCTCCTTGGGACGATGAGCTGAGACGAGTGCATACTTGCTTCTACAAAAACACCGTTTTTTCCTTTCCATGCAATTGCTAGTGTTAGATTTTTAGTTGGAAAACTTGATACCAGTTGTACTTGCATGTTTAGATCTATTCCTACTTAGTTTCCATCGTTATCTGACATGATTTCCTATCTATAAACTTTTTTTCATCATGTTTCTGATTTTCAGGTTAGATTAGGTCAAAATAGCTAGATCTCTGGTTTTCCTAGTCTTTGTTCGATCAATTTTGGAAAATAGTGTTAAGAACATATGTAATACATCCCTGCCTATCCTTTCTCCATCATACAACTTGCTCCAACCCCTAATCCAAGATTCCTTCCCTTCATTTGCCACATTGTTCCCATTTGCCCTAATTTCTACATTCTCGTACAACATTTCTCCCTCCGTCCTTGAACAAATCCAACCACCTTCATCACTCCTTAGCCTCATTTACTAGATGCTAGACCCCTTTGCATCCTCATCCAACCTACATTTCCACTTTCCCACCTTTTTTCCACCATCGACCTTGTAAAATCCTCTTTGGGCTCTTCCTGTAGAACCCTTGCAGACTGCCTGTAGAAGTTCAGATGAGCTATTTTCGAGATCTGATCACTGTGAAACTCTCTGGAAGGGTTCTAGGGACCCCTTAGGCCCTCTTCTCACCTCCCCAACCTCTTTAAAATGCCCACTCCATTTCCTTTCGCCAATCAACCTATGCACAATAAAAAATCGTTAAAGCACATGCATAATAATTTTGCAAAATTAGTCAAAAATGCAAAAAGATGTTTTTTCCAAATTTTACTTCAGAAGTAGCTTAGTCACATGCATTTTCCATTTCCAAAATTCAATGGCATCCATTTCCACCACTTTCATCTCTTTTCTTGCACCAATAGGGTTAGCCGGTAAAGCTAGGGTTTTCCAGGGTTTTCATTTCCTTTCAGCTTTCAACTTCTTTCTGCAAGTAGAATAGCCTCTTTTGAGTTAGCTTTCATCCATCACAGTTAAAAGTTCCTTCCAAGAGCTCATAGAAGTTGGCTTAAAATCCTAGCGGACTTGTGCCAGCTGATTAAGTGATAGCCTGCAGCAGGAGCTAGTACTTGTGCATATAGCACCGTCGCTTCCAACTTTGTTACGAACAACCGGGTTGATAAAAGTAAAGAAGTGAGTCCCAGGAGTTGCAACATCATTGTTGCAATACTGGATCCCACCAATCACCAGTAATAGATAAAGCAAAATTTGAATCGAACGCAGATGGACTATACCTTTTAGGCTGTCTTCTTTCTTGAACTGATTTTCTCACAGCCGGAGTTTGTGGCTCTTCATCTTCTGATTCCTCCTCTGCTATAGAGTCTGATTCTTCCTCCTTTAGCTCAAACTCTATCTTCTTAGGTTGCTTTCGTTGGACTTCATGTTTAATAACATATTTCACCTCTCTGAACACCACATCTCGGTTGTACACAACCTTCCATGTGACTGGGTTCCGAAGCTTATAACCCTTTAAACCATCCTTATACCCAATAAAGATGCACTTTTCAGATTTACTATCCAACTTGGTTTGTTCCTCCTTTGGAACATGTACATATGCATCACATCCAAATAGCCTCATATGTGAAAGAGAGGGTTTGTTACCATTCCATACCTCTTGTGGAGTCTTATCCTCCAACGTTGATGAAGGTGACTTGTTGACTAGGTAACATGCAGTATCTATCGCCTCTGTCTAGAATTCTTCTCCTAACCCAGCACCACTGAGCATGCTTCTTGCCCTTTCTATTAATTTATTATTCATTCTTCTACAACTCCATTTTTCTGAGGTGTCTATGGAGTAGTTTTCTGCGATGATATACCACACTTCTTACAGAATTCTTCAAATTCCTTACTGCAAAACTCTCCATCGTTATCTGTCCTCAGCACCTTTATCTTCTTCTCTGTCTAGTTTTTCACCAGAGCCTTAAATTCTTTAAACCTGTCAAAGACTTCAAATTTCTTATTAAGGAAATATATCCATGTATTCCTTGAGAAGTCATCTATAAATGATACATAGTACACAGACTTACCCAGTGATGGAACTTTCATAGGTCCAAACACATCACTGTGCACAAGCTCTAATATTTGTTTCATCCTCTTACCACCAGAGGGAAACTCACCCGATTTTCTGCTTCCCATATACACAATTTTCACAGAAATCAAAATCTAGAGAGCTATCACTCATACCTTCTACCATACCTTTACCATGAAGTATTCGAAGGCCCTTCTCTCCAATATGTCCAAGCCTTTGATGCCACAACATGGTCTTCTCTTCAAAGACCACTAGATTT